>PVKU01002006.1:0-16719 GCA_004027475.1 Anoura caudifer
TGATGCTGTATGTGGGTGCGGGGTCTGAGAAGGAACAATGACCCTTACTCCACTCTCTCCCGTACTTCACTCCTCTCCACCGCTTCCCACAAGCAAATTGGGCCCTTCTGGTACTGATTTCCATGTCAGTGGTCTTGTGCATGTTCTAGGATCCTAAGGGTCTCTGCAAAGAACTCTCCTGTGAGGCTGGGAGTCTCTCTCAGCACCTCAACCCCCGCAAATGTTTTCAATCAGTGTTTTTAGGTTTTATTTCCCAGTGCTGGGGCCCTGGGTTGTGAGGTCTGTCTCACTCCCCATTTTTGCCTGGATTATCTGCGTGCAAATGTGGGACTGCCTGGTCAGCCAGCTGCCTTGTGTGGCCTCACTGGGTCTGCCCATTGCCACCCTGCTCCAGGGGTCCACTAGCCACTGCCTGGATGTCTGGGGCCTGTCAGCTGCTGCCTGAACACCCCGGTCCATCAACCTCTGCTTCCTCCTACTGCGACTCCGCTCCTCTTATGGGTCTGAATGAATGATTGTCAGACCTCTGTACAGTTTAATTTTCTGTCAATTCTGGTTGTTCTCTTGTTTCTAAATCCTTGTCCTTAATTTTGGATGTACAAGGAGGCATAGTGTGTCCACCTATGTCTCCATCTTGGACAGAAGTTCCTCTTGTCATTTTTTGTTCTTAATTGGCCAAAAAGAACTATTCATATCACAATTACTTTTAAATCATATCTTTCTTAATTTTATTTTAATTGTTGTTCTTGTACAGGTTTCTGTCTTTTACTCCCATCCTAGCCCACTACCCCTGTCCTCCCCACCTCCCTCCCTTTTCCACCCCCCCTAGTTTTTGTCCATGTGTCTTTTAAACTTTGTTCCTGTAAACCCTTCCCCTTTTCCCCTGAAATTCCCTCCCCTCTCCCCTCTGGTGACTGTCAGTCTGTTCTCAGTTTTAGTGTCTGGTTATATTTTGCTTGTTTGTTTGTTTTGTTGATTAGGTTCCTGTTAAATTGAGATCATATAGTATTTGTCTTTCACCACCTGGCTTATTTCGCTTAGCATAATGCTCTCCAGTTCCATCCATGCTGTTGCGAAGGGTAGGAGCTCCTTCTTTCTTTCTGCTGTATAGAATTCCATTGTGTAAAAGTACCATAGTTTTTTGATCCATTCATTTACTGATGGGCACCTAGGTTGCTTCCAGCACTTGGCTATTGTAAATTGTGCTGCTATGAACATTGGTTTGCATAGGTTCTTTTGGAACACAGGTATGAAAATGGCAGTATTAAAATAAATCATATCTTTAATTAAAATCCAAACTAATAAGGAGAAATGATGGAGTGACAAAAAGTAATTAATCTATAAGAAGGCAATAAAGGAAACAAAAAGAAACTAGAAGAGGATAGTACATAAGAGAAAGACAAAAATACATGATTTGAAACCCAAACATATCATTAAGTTTTTATTAAAAAGTTCCCTTTTCGGGTTCACTCCACTTGTCAATGGGCTTTTGATTCTGGGATACAATAGAATTTCTAAACCACTCATTGCAACATTTTATTTTATTTTCATCCTTTAGATTCATTGGACTTGATTACTCTTATTTTCTAAACTTTTCATGCTAAAGATTTTTGGCAACAATTTCTTTTCCAAATAATGATTCTTACTGAGTTTCATATTTCATTTCTTCAGCAATGTTTTTCATGAGCTTCTATAATTTGTTATCTTTTTTCTTAATCTCTTGAATTCCATTTTCCTTAAAATCAAAATGTAACCTATCAACTTGAAAAATGTGGAATTACAGCTTTTCTATAAAATGATTTTGCTGAACCAAAATCTTTGGAGTGTTAATTCTATGCCAGTAATAGGATGATTAGAATTTAAAAATGAAAAGCCATCTCCATCCTAGTTTTACTTCTTCCATTTGTTTTGAGGTTTATAATAGTTTATTTTTTCCTTTATCTTCCAATTTCTTTATGTCAATTAAATGAAGGTGAGCCCTGACAGTGTAGCTCAGTTTTGGGACATCATCCTGCAAAGCAAAAGGTTGCCAGTTTGATTCTTGGTCAGGGTACATACCTGGGTGGCAGGACCATGCTCATATGACAGGGAGCTCGGTGATGTTTTTCTCTCATATCCATGTTTCTCTCCCACTCTTTCTCCCTCCCTTTCTCCTGTCTCTGGTATTAAATAAATAAAAACTTTTTAAAAATGAAGTTGATAGTATGTCCTTCAATATACTTAACCTTTTTTTACTACCTCAAGAGACTTATAGTTCTTTCATATTCTGGTCTGTTATATCTTTGAAAATTGTCAATGGAATATAGTAAAGATAGCTTTTATCTTTAAAAATAGTTTTAGTCATTTTAATTGTTGCACATGATTTTTAAAATTGAATACCACCAAAAGTACATCCAAAATGAGCAATTCTTCTTTCCACCACACACCATTTTCAGTTACTGTTGCTGCCCACCCCCCAGGGACAACCATTCTTGTGGGCTGTTTTCTATTTCCTCTAGATTTCTAAATATGTGTATGCTGCCACGTACTGATTTATTGGGCTTTTAAATTATTTCTGACTGTTTGCTATGATCTCCTTCACGTAATTCCACTTGCTCCATGGGGTCATAGTTGATGCTTACATTACCATCACCTATATATTTTGTTGGCATAAGCAGAGTGCCACAACTACCTTTTCTTACAGAATTTTAATAGAACAGATATATATTTAGAATTAACTAAAAACAAAGAAGTTTTATTGGTAACACTTTAATGTGTTTAAATTGAGTTTTTGTATGGAAATTATTTACAAAGCTTTTTGTGAAGCATATTTGCTAGCATGAAAAGATAAGTGAAACCTTGCTGACTGAAACTACAAAATAGAATGCACACTCTGATGCTATTTTTGGTAAGTATTTAGAAGTAAAAATGTCAGAAAAGCTGTATACTGAAATGAATTTCACTCCCACCTCCAGGCCTTAAAAGTTGTGTGGCCTTGAGGCAGGCACTTGACCTGTATTTGTTGTTTTCTTTGAAATATAAGCAAACAGAAAGTACAAGCAGAAAAGGTCATCAGCTCTGGAACCAATTTGCACAGAAGCATGTTTGTAACCTACTTTTTCCCTTTTGGTAACCAGCACATGACTTAGGAAAGCTAAATAAATGATGCTTTAAAATGAATATGATTGGATTGAAAGAATGAAATTTGTGAAGACTATTTTATATTAAATAAGACAATGAGTCAAAGCCCTTTGCATAGTGCCTGATCAATAAATTTTAGTTATGATTATTATCATTATTAATCTTTTGCTTATAAGACTTATAAAAATTTGTAAGACTGAAATCACTGCAAAATTTCCAAAGGAGTCTGAAAATACTAGAAGTCTGAGACTATATCCTAAGGATCCCGAAACAACACTGCAAAAAAATATATGCACCCCTATGTTTATAGTAGTGCTATTTAGAATAACAAAGATTTGAAAACAGCCTAAGTGTCCATCAGTAGACAAGTGGATAAAAAGCTGTGGTACATTTGCACAATGGAATACTAAGCAGCAATAAAAAAGAAAAACATTTTGCAACAGCATGGATAGACCTAGAGAACATTATGCTAAGTGAATTAAGACAGTCAGTGAAAGACAAATACCATATTAAATCTCACTTATATGTGGAATCTAATGAACACAACAAACTAACAAAAACAAAATAGTAGCAGAAGCTTACATGCATAAAACAGACTGACAGCTGTGGGAAAGTAGGGGGCGGAGGGGACAGGATGAAGGATGGTGAAGGGATTAACCGGAGAACATTTGCCTCACAGCCCACGGACACAGACAACAACATGGGGATGGACTTAGGAGAGGAAAGGAATGGGCTGGGTGGAGGTGGGGGCAGAGAGAAAAAACAGTAACAACTATAATAGCTTACAGAGTAAATTTTTTTAAAATTTTAAGTGGCTTAACTAAGATAGCATGAATAATAAAAATTTTTTAAATGTATGCGGCTTAATTAAAACCTAACAGCCTGAGGATCTGAAAAAAAAGGAAAAAATTAAAACTCACCTATTATCTAACACCATTCTTCCTGAATTCAAGACTTATATCACTTAGAGCCAAGTATTTTAATAAGGACTTATTCTCTCTATATGGGGGTTTTATAAATCTATTTTTTAAATATTTTTCTTGTTTATTCTGTTATAGTTTTCCCAATTTGCCCACCCCCTGATCCCACAGTCCATCCCCACACTGTTGTCCATGTCCATGGGTCATTCATACATGTTCTTTGACCAACCCTTCTGCTTCTTTCCATGGTTCCTGCCCTGCCCCCTTTTCTCTGGCAACTGTCAATCTGTTCCCTGTTTCCACCTCTCTGGTTCCGTTTTGCTCATTAGTTTGTTTTCTTCATTTAATTCCTCTTATAAGTGAGATCATATGGTATTTGTCTTTCACAGACTGGCTTATTTCACTTAGCATAATAGTCTCCAGCTCCACCCATGCTGTCACAAAGGGTAGGAATTCCTTCTTCTTTCTTTCTACTGAGTACTATTCCATTGGGTCAATGTACCACAGTTTTTTAATCCGTTCATCTATTGATGGACTCATAGGCTGTTTCCAACACTTAGCTATTGTATATAGCACTGCTATGAACATTGGGGCACATACATTCTTTTCAACTGGTGTTTCAGGATTCTTAGGGTATACTCCCAGCAGTGGAATTGCTGGGTCAAAAGCAGTTCCTCTTTTAGTTTTTTGAGGAAATTCCATACTGTGGCTGCTCCAGTCTGAATTCTTGCCAACAGTGTACTAGGGCTCCCTTTTCTCGACAACCTTGCCAGCACTTAGTGTTTGTTGATTTATTAATAATAGCCATTCTGACAGGTATGAGGTGATATCTCATTGTGGTTTTAATTGGCATCTCTCTGATGGCTAGTGATGTTGATCATCTTTACATATGTCTGTGGTTCATTTGTTCTACTTGGAGAAGTGTCTATTCAGATTCATTGTCCATTTTTTAATTGGATTTTTTGTCTTCCTGGTGTGGAGTCATGTGAGTTCTTTATATATTTTGGAGATTAAACCCTTGTTGGATGTAACGTTGGCAAACATGTTCTCCCTTTTTATTTTGATGCTGGTTTCTTTAGCCATGCAGAAGATTTTAATTTGATGTAGTGCCATTTGTTTATTTATTCCTTTATTTCCCTTGCCCTAGGGGATATGTTGGCAAAAATATTGCTATGTGGGGTATCTGAAATTTACTGCCCATGTTTTCCACCAGGGTTTTTATGATATCATGACTTATATTTAAGTCTTTTATCCATTTTGAGTTAGTTCTGGTGTATGGTGTAAGTTGGTGGTCTACTTTCATTTTTTTGCATGTACCAGTCCAGTTCTCCCAACACCATTTATTGAAAAGGCTATTTTTAATCCATTGTATGCTCATGCTCTCTTTGTCAAATATTAATTGACCAAGAGACATGGGTTTGTTTCTGGGCTCTCTATTCTATTCCATTGATCTATGTGTCTGTTCTTATGCCAGTATCAGGCTATTTTGATTACAGTGGCCTTGTGGTATACGAAGTCTGTCCAGAAAGTATCCAGCCACACAATAGGAAAAATAGTGACATTTATTGAAAAAGATGTAAGATACAAGAAACATTGCACATAAGACAATAATGCCTAGGTCCCCTTCAAAATAGGCACTTTAGGACCTCACACAGTTCTTCCGATCACCATCAGCTCCCCGTCAAATTTTCCTGAATTTCATCAACAGTCTGAAATCTTTCCTTTCAAATGTGATTTTAGTTTTGGTAAGAGCCAGAAGTCACAGGGTGCCAAATCTGGGCTGTAAGGGGGCTGAGTCATCTGGGTGATTTGCTGTTTCACCAAAAAACTCTGCATGAGATATGGTGCATGAGCAGGTGTGTTGTTATAATGAAGTTGCCAATCACCAGTTGCCCATAGATCCAGCCTCCTGCAGCCATCTGAGTAGTTTCTGCAAAGGAATGTACAGCTTAATGCCAAATTTGATGCAGATTCATTGCTCTACTCAATCATTTTGAATGCAACAGCCACACAGTACACATGCTCACTCAAGGCATCTACCACCCCCACTGACTAGTACAGTGAAGTCGTTATTGTTCATGCATGCACATTCCATCCACTTTCCTTAGCAGCCTGGTTACATCAGTGTCATGCAAACCATTCTCATTATATTAACAATGGTTATACTTTCTCTGGAGAGACTTCGTAGTTTGATATCAGGTATTGTGATTCCTCCCACTTTGTTCTTCTTTCTCAAGATTGCTGAGGCTATTTGGGGTCTTTTTTTGGTTCCAAATAAATTTTTGAAATATTTGTTCTAAATCTGTGAAATATGTCTTTGGCATTTTAATAGGCATTGCATTGAATCTATAGATTGCTTTGACTAATATGGATATTTTATTGATGTTAATTTTTCCAATCCATGAACATGTTATATGTTTTCCTTTATTTGTATCTTCCTCAACATTTCTTCAGTGTTCTGTAGTTTTCTGAGTACAGGTCTTTTACCTCCTTAGTTATATTTATTCCTAGGTACTTTATTTTTTTCTGCTATGGTAAATGAGATTTTATTTCTTAGTTTCTATTTCTGATAGTTCATTGTTGGTGTACAAAAATAAATTTCTAAATATTGGTTTTGTATCCTATTACTTTGCCAAATTCACTTATTAGGTCAAGTAGTTTTTTCATGGAAACTGTAAGATTTTCTATGGACACTATCATGTCATCTGTGAATAATGACAATTTTAATTCTCCCTTTCCAATTCAGATGCCTTTTACTTCTTGTCTGAGCACTGGACCTCCAGTACTATGTTGAATAAAAGTAGTGAAAGCAGACACGCTCGATTTGTTCCTTATTTTAAGGGGAAAGCTTTTAGATTTTGCCCATGGAATATGATGTTGGCAGTAGGTTTTTCATATATGGCCTTTGTTATGTTGATATACGTTCCCTGTATTCCCACTCTATTCAGTGTTTTTACTATAAATGGATGCTGGATTTTATCAAATGCTTTTTCAGCATCTATTAATAGATTATGTCATTTTTGTCTTTCATTTTGTTTATGTGATGTATCACATTCATTGATTTGTGAATATTGTACCATGCTTGCATCTCTGGAATAAATCCCACTTGATCCTGGTATACTGTCTTTTAAAATGTATTGTTGGATTGGGTTTGCTAGTGTTTTGTGGAGGATTTTAGCATCTACATTCATCAGAGATCTGGTCTGTAACTTTCTCTGTTGTGTCTTTACTTAGTTTGGGGAATAGGATAATACTGGCCTCATAAAGAGTTTGGAAGTTTTCCCCTCTCTTAAATTTTTTGGAATAGTTTGAGAAGAGGTGTTAGCTCTTCTTTGAGTATTTGGTAAAATTTACTTTTGAAGCCATGTGTACCAAGGCTTAAGTATGAGAGTAGTTTTTTTTATTAGTACGTCAGTCTCGTTAGTTCTTGCTTTATTTAGATTTTCTGCTTCTTCCTGATTTTGGAAGATTGTATGTTTCTAGAAAATTATCCATTTTTCCCAGGTTGTTTCATTTCTTAGCATATAGTTGTTCATAATAATTTCTTACAACCCTTTGTATTTTTGTGGTATCAGTTGTTACTTCTCCTCCTTTATTTCTGAGTTTGTTTATTTGATTCCTCTCTTTTTCTTAATAAGTCTGGTTAACAATTTGTCCATTTTGTTTACCTTTTCAAAAAACCAGCTTCTGGATTTGTTGATCCTTTGACTTGTTTTTTCTTGTTTCTGTCATTTAATTCAGCTCTGGTCTTGATTGTTACTTTCTGTCTACTCACTCTGCCTTTGTTTGATGTTGTTTCTCTAGTTCTTTCAGATGTAGGGGTAGGTTGTTCCTTTGAGATTTTTCTATTTTTTAGGCAGGCCTGTATTGCTATGAACTTCCCTCTCAGGGATGCCTTTGTTGTGTCACATAGGTTTGGGGTTGTTGTGTGTTCATTTGCATTTGTTTCCAGATACTTTTTGATTTCTTCCTTGTTGTCACTGTTAACCCATTCATGATTTAATAATATGTTATTCAGTCTCCATGTATTTGAATAATTTTGAGGGGTTTTTGTTGCTGTTGTTGAGGTTGGTCTCTAGTTTCAAGCCACTGTGATCTGAGAAGAAGCTTGGGATGATTTCTGTTTTCTCAAATTTGTTAAAGCTTGTTTTGTGTCCCACCATGTGGTCTATCTTTGAGAATGATCCATGTGCATTTGAGAACAATGTGTATTTTGCTTCTTTGGGGTGAAATAGTCTATAAATATCAATTGTGTCCATGTGATCTAGAGTGTCATTCAATTCTGTAATATTTTTATTGATTTTATTTGGAAGATCTATCCATTGTTGATAGTAGGGTGTTAAAATCACAGTCACAGACCTGACTATTTCTGAGAGGGCTTCTGGTAGAAACAGGCATCTCTGATTCCTGAGCTCCCATGACAGGTGCTTTTGAGGCTTCAGGGGAGATAGTGGATTTGTCCCCTCTCCCTGGAGCCACTGGTCTGGGTCTGTCCAGGATTATTTCCCTGTACATGGCAGGGCAGGGCCCCTAGTAATCTTCCAGAGCCAAGATTTTTGGTCTGCCTGATACCAAGAGGGTGTTTCTATGGCTCTCCCATGAGGAGGAAGCAGCAGTCTGTTTTCCAGGATAGTGTATGGATTGGCTGCACCCTCTAGCCAGTCTCTGATGTCCCCAGAGTCTGTTTATGTTGCTGTCTCTTCAGCAAGGGTTAAGATGCAGGATGGGATAAAAGAAAAAAAAAAATGGAACAAAACAATACCAAGACAGAGTAAAACTGAAAAAACAAAACAAAACAAAAAAAAGTTGCTGAGTGGAATGAACAGGATTTCAGAGGTTGTGGCAAGGGAAATTCCAGAGGACAGGGGAAGCAGCATTGCACAGCATAAGGAAATTGCTTTTCCCCTGGGAGGGGCTAGCTCTTCTCAAGAAAGATGGCTACTTGTAGTCCAGGTCTATCCCTGCCTGAAAATCCGACAGCCGCTGCACCAAGACTCTCCCTTATGCCTCCCACTCCAGACTCTCCTCACACAACTCCAGTCTGCACCACCCTCCCTTTACTAGGGCCCAAGGTGGGTAGCTGTGAACACACGGCCTGTGCTTTGCCCCTTTAAGGAAAAAAAAAAGATAATGGGTTTATCTCCAGTGGTTTTCATCTCTCCCCAGAGAAGAGAGCCCCCAAGGTACAGACTCCTTGATCTCCTGATCTGGGTGCTCTAAGATTGTCCCTTGTGCAGCTTATGTGGACTCTCCTGTTTTATTTGGGACCTGATTTTTCATTGGCCCATTTGTTGGTGGAAACTTTCCTCCATCTGACTAAGGGGCTCAGCCCCTACCAGCCTGCCTCTACCTTGAGAAAGCTCCTAGGTATGGGTTGGATTCCCAGTCAGGGCATGTACAGGATGCTACCTATCAACTTTTCTGTCACACTGATACCTCTTCCTGTCTCCCAAATCAAAAGAATATATACTGTGTGCATCATCTTAAGTCTCATATTATCCTGATGGGATGGGGGAGGGGAGGGAAGAGTCCAGCATCAAAACTGTAACACAGGTCAGTGACAGGGTGGTCACGCCACTCCCTCCAGTGAGTCTCAGCTTGGACTCCTGCCACTGCCCTCCCTCCGCTGTGCTACTACCACAGTCCCTGCCACCAGCACCACCCCAGCCATTTTTCTCCACCCCCAGTGCTCCCAGCTCCTTGGCCAATCTGCAGCCTTCTCAGTCAGACTCTGTCCTGTTTGCAGTTCCAGTAGCACCCAGGGCCAGGAAGGCTATGGCCCCCTCCACCGCAAGTACTGCAGTCCCCCGTACCCTGGCCCTGGGCAGCGGCAGTGTATGCAGCCTGGCCTGGCAGGTACAGAGATGACAGAGACAAGTCCAGGTGCTGTGGTGCAGCTGCTCTGGTGGCTTTTTCCCAAGGAGGATATTGAAAATTCCACAAAGTAGTTCCTACTCCAAATCTGCACAGCCAGAAGCGCTGGTCTGGGGGGCAACTACTGGGCAGCAGTTCCGCCAGTAAAGCCTGGGCAGCCCATCCCCAAGTGCTCTCACAGACGGGCAGGCACTCACACACTTGCACACATACCTGCACACTCATCCACACACATGCTCACTCACACATGCCCTCACTCACACTCAGCTGGATTTTCAAGTTGATTGCTCTGTCAGTTACCTGCAAGACTGGTGTGGGGCTAGGAGAAAGTAGAGGGAGCTTCCAGCTACTCTGCAGCCGTCTTGGAACCTTTTATATATGAGTTTTTATAACGTTACAAATCAGTAAAAGCTTCACAACTGGGCTCAGAATGATGTGTTTTCAAAGTGCAAAAAGCAAGAACAATCTGCAAATAGATTCAACAGGCAGGTTGTTTGTTTACCATATTTGGATTCTGCTAACAGTCTTGGTTATCAGTTATTAGAAAGAAAAAATAATCTTATGGTGGATAAATCCTGACAGCTCAGGTTTGCTGGAAAGACAAAGTAAAATAAACGTAGAATTCAAAGGCCCTAGTGAAATGTCAGGAATGTTCATGTAGTAGGACAATATAATAGAACAACAGGAGAGGCATCAGTGTGAGAGCCCTCTGTAGGTTGATGTAATAGAACCTACAACCATGGCCCATACCGTGTGGTGGAGGTTGAGCCTCCTCCTCAGCCAGACAGAGTTGAGTTCCCACCAATGGATAGGCCAATAGCAATTAGGACAATATAAAATGTTAAATCTCTAGGTAGAAAAAGGCAAAAGCCCAATATAACCCAAATATTGTTATTATAGGTTATAAAAAGTGGCCTTTCTCTGTAGCTGTTCTCAGGTGTTTATACCACTACAAAGGAGTCATATAGTTATGTTTCCATGGAGAATTAACTCATCCTTTGGTGACCCTTAATTCCATATAAGAACTCACTTAGAAATTATATAAAGAAGGAAATATCCACTTTGCAGAACGGGGGTGGTTATTTGAAGAGTCAAACTAGTATAGTCATCACCAAAACCTCCTTCATGGGCTCTGTCAAAAGTCCCTTAAAAACCATATGAGTGTTCTAAAGCTCTAATGAACAAGGAGGAGGTATTCCAACTCTACCAAAAAATCTCACTATGAGAGTAAGAAATAACAAAGGAGAGAGAGGAACACATTTTTCTAAGCAGCTGAAAAGAGGAGTTACAATAAAATAACAATGACAATAAGGAGAAAATCCATTGAACAACTACTCTATGCAAAGCGCTGTGCTCACATTATTTTCATTTCCACATAAGCCCTAAACAAGAAACATTATTTGTCCCTATTTTTCTGAAGGAAATGTCAACTCATACATACTAATATTATCTGCTCTGATAAACTAACCTCAAATCCCAATAGTTTAATACAATAAAAGTTTAAGTCTACCGCACATCACAGTGCAGGCATATTGGTTGAGCACTCTTCCACGTGGTCATACCGGGATTCAGGCACTTTTTGCCTGATGCGATTAACATAACCTAGAGCCTCAGAGTCTATGGATCACATCACTTTTGCTCATGGTCCATTTCCAGAACTCAGTCACATCTAATTGCAAGGGAGCTATAAAACAAGACCTTCTGCTTACAAGAAAAATGAAATGGAATGAGCCTTTTTCTAGCATCGAGTAACTTGTACATGCTCACAGAGCGAGTGGGCATTGCTCTCATGGAACTTACACACAAAATCAGATATTAATTCTATACAAAAGTAAGGTTGCAGCCATAAGGAGCACAATAAATTAGGACATGTGTTATGAAAGTTTATGAAGGAGACTAGGGGGAAGTAACATTTCGATGAAATCTGAAAGATGAATGGAAGAGGATTCTATCCAAAGGAAGCAGCATGTGCCAAGGCCATTAACAGGAGGGAGCCTGGTGAATATGAGGAAACTTAACACCTTGTGGCTGATGGAGAGGGAGAACTAAAAAGAGTGGAAAGATATGGGACTTTGTAGGTCACACTGATTAATGCTACCTCTTTCTTTAGAGTAAGGTGAGCCACTTAAACATTTTGAGCAGAGAGTTGAATTGATTGGATTTGTTAGCTGAAAGCACCAGTCTATATGCATCACAAAGAACCAGTTCAAGATGGTGTCCATGGATGCACAGAAACCACTAAGCTGATCAAACAAGACAATGGTGCTTCAGACTAGTGGTGACACGCACAAACACACACACACACACACACACACACACATACACACAAAAAAAAATTAGAAAAAGGGAAAAGGATTTGAGAAACATTTAGGAATGAACTGTACAAATGACGGAGATTTGTGAATACTTTCTTTTTTGGTGAATACTTTCTTAAGCCCAGCAACATTAAAAGTAGCTTTATTCACATCATTCATGTAAAATAGAAATAATTAGATGCCATTTTAGAATCTGAACCTATCATGATTTTTAAGTAAAAATAAAGACATTAAAATAGCTTTACTCCTTACAAGTCCCTCTCTTATTTATGTTTCTTTTAAATATCAAGATAGGTTTCCCTTCCCTCAGTCCCCCTCCCCCTTTTTTGTAAGACTCATTATTTTAAGTTTTCAATATTTATTTGGTTTTGAGAGAGAGAGGAAGAGCTAGAAAGAGAGAGAGAAAGAGATAGAGAGAGAAACATTGATTTGTTGTTCCCCTTATTCATGCATTCATTGGTTGATTCTTATATGTGCCTAGACCGAGGATCGAACCTATAACCTTGGCATATCAGGATGATGCTCTAACCAACTGAACTACCTGGCCAGGGTATTTTCATTTTCTTTAAATGTAAGAAGTTCATGGGAAATCCAAAAACATTTTCTAAATCTACTTGAGAAAAGAAACATTTTTTCATTGCATCTGAATGTCCTAGACAGTTAAAATGGGACAATTTTGTGGATGGAAATTGGATAGGTAGAAAATGTCTCTAATGTTATTGTGATTACTGAAATTAAATTTATTATGTGGCATGTCCTTCTAAATAAACAATGCCATGTCCTAAAGAACAGTGTTTTCATCTTGTCTTGGCAGTGGACATATATTAGTCGTTCAGGTCATGGCCTTGTGATTCAGAAGTGATCTGTATTTGAATGCACTTTTATATTAACACCTGAACTGCCTGATGAGTTTTTAATTATTATTTTTCCCTTCTTTAAAATAAATGCCTGCTTCTTAGAAAAAGTTCAGAAACTGTAAGAAAATGTAAAGAGAAAAATATATTATTATGTTCCTTTTAGGTTATTTCTACTTTTTGCTCTGAAAAATAATGTAATGAATCTCTCTGGGAAGATAAGTCTTTGTGTTTCTTCATTGATTAATTCCTTGAGTTCCAAGCTATTGAGTTACTACATGAGACTTTTTATATATTTTCAAATTGCCATTAAAAAAGTTATGCCAGTGTAGATATGTAGCAGCAGTATAAAATAATAGTCCACTCTTGAAAGCATTAAATATCATCTTTCTTCAGTGTCTGCCAATTTGAACTATGAAGAATAGTATATTTCTAAATTTTAATTTCTTTGAATGCTAGTGAAGTTCAGTAGTTTTCTACCTTTTCTTTCCATATACAACACTAGTCCAAAGATTTTAAATTGGGGTCGTATTACTAGTTCATGTGTCCATTTGCTATTGTGCAATTACAGTCCTTTAAATAGCTGCCGAAAATACCTCACAGGAGATGGGACACAAGCCTGCCCCGGGTCATCATTATTCAGCCTCTGTTGTTTTCTTCTTTCTGACTTCCTTCAGAAATACAGCAAGTCCTCCAATAACATTTCATTCAATGTTGTTTTGTTACAACATTGTCAAGATGCTGTGGAACTTAACTTTCATTTATATCAATTAGCCTATGGTAAAATCAATTACACATCATTTTACTGCAGTTTCAAGAACCTATTGATGGCATTAAGTGAGGACTTACTGTATCTGCAGCCAAGGTCTTGACTGCCTGAGAAACTGCTTGGAGGGCCTTTGTCAATAACCCAGGTGTCCTTAAAAAAGAGCTCCCCCCACTAAGCAGTAGCAATCCAGGGAAGCTTCTTCCTCCCTGTCACTGCTGCCTCTTCCCCTCCCAGCCACTGGGCTGTTTATGTGGGAGAGGAGAGCCTTCCTATTGCGCCACTTGTGCGTGGTTCCCCGACCTCTGCCTGTGATGCTGATGCACTGTCCTCAAATCGCCAAACATCTGAGGGCCTTATCACAAAGGGTTGTTGACCCAAAAAGGAGGAGCCAGAATTCTAGGCCAACTTCTCAAAGATCCACAGTCAAGCCTAATTATCTTGCTTCCTTTCTGATTCTATTTGTTTAAATCTCAGGTCAGGAAAAGCAAATATTTCTATTTCTGTGTCAAATGAAAAAAATAAATGATCAAATATTTTTCAAAACTGTTATTTCTATTATAAATTTGTGTGTCTTTAGAAGGAATGAAGGAGTAAATTAAGGAATTGAAGGGACCAAAAAACCATGCCAATATTTCATATCACCGCTTAACCATAAAGACTTAGATATATTTCGATATGCATGAAATTTTGAGCCTTTAATGGACAGCTCAGATCTGCTAGTACTTGGGGAACTTCAAATTAAAGTGAAATACCATGTTTTACCTATGAACTCAGGAAAAATATATTGAATAGAGCTATAGAACTTATTACTGGTAGATGTGGGGAAAGGTGTACTCCCATGCATTACTATTAGTTTGAATTATTTTAGCCTTTAAAGAAAGCTCTCTGAAGCTCTATTAAAATTAAAACTACAAATACCCTTTAACACAGTAATTTCACTCTTGGAATCAATCCCATATAACAGCCAGTTTGTGAGAAAATGCTTATAGAAATCATTATTACAACATTTACCTGAAGAGTTTAAGCATGGAAACAAAATGAAAGCCCATCAATAGACAAATAGTTGAGAAATACACCACATAGCAGAATATTATGAAACCCTTGTAAATAATCAAGAGATGTATCAGATAAATTACAGAAATCTCCAAGAGATATTATTGACTGAAAAATCAGAAAGCAGAAAACTGTACATAAAATCATATTTTTTGGAAAGAAAGGAAATCTTGTGTATGTATATATGTCATATATATGTGAGAGCAAAGAAAATTGCAAATTGATACATTGGATTCATGGGAGTGATTCATACTGAGTTATTAATATGGACTATCCTGGGAGTGGGGGAGGAGGTGATATAAGGGGTGCAGAGAGAAGAATTGTAAGAAAATCTAAGCCCAAAGAGAAAAAAACATATTTGCTTTAAAAAAAATCTGTGAAATGATCATATTTACATTTCAGTAAAATTATATGAGTGTTGGTAATGGTTTTCAAAGTATAAAAAACTTAATGGATATCTTATTAATAAATACTTTCCTAAAATTGACATAAGTCCAGTATAATAATAGTAGGCTATAAAATATCACATAAAAATATAGAACATAGTCAAGGGGAAATTTATTCTACTTTGCTTTATATCAAGGTTATTAAGTGGGTCAAGGCTCAAAAATACTTGGTCATAATATATCATAATTTATCATGATGTTAGCTAATACAATATATATGTCAAAGATCAATATGAACTACCAAAAAAAATTGACGGAAGTTTTGAAAGGTACCATGAAAAAAAAGGTATTATATGAAAGTCTCCAATCAAACCTCTGAAATTTAAAATCTTTGTTTTTTTAAAGTATACTTTATTGATTATGCTATTACAGTTGTCCCATTTTTTCTTCCCTTTATTCTCCTCCACTCCGCACCAGCCTTCGCACCAACATTTCCCCACCTTAGTTCATGTCCACAGGTCATACATATAAGTTCTTTGGCTTCTCCATTTCCTGTACTATTCTTAACATCCCCCTGTCTATGTTATATCTACCATTTATGTTTTTTATTCCCTGTATCTTTTCCCGCATTGTCTCCCCTCACCTTCCCCACTGATAACCCTCCATATGATCTCCATTTCTCTGGTTCTGTTCCTCTTCTAGCTGTTTGCTTACTTAGTTTTTGCTTTTGTTTTTGTTTTTAGCTTCCATTGTTGATAGTCATGATTTTGTTGTCATTTTGATCATCTTCTTTTTCTTAGATAAGTCCCTTTAACATTTCATATAATAAGGGCTTGGTGATGATGAACTCCTTTAACTTGACCTTATCTGGGAAGCACTTTTTCTGCCCTTCCATTCTAAATGATAGCTTTGTTGGGTAGAGTAATCTTGGATGTAGGTCCTTGCCTTTCATGACTTGGAATACTTTTTTCCAGCTTCTTCTTATCTGCCAGGTTTCTTTAGAGAAATCAGCTAATAGTCTTATGGGAACTCCTTTGTAAGTAACTGTCTCTTTTTCTCTTGCTGCTTTTAAGATTCTCTCCTTATCTTTCATCTTGGGTAATGTAATTATGATGTGCCTTGGTGTGTGCTTCTTGGGTCTACCTTGTTTGGGACTCTCTGAGCTTCCTGGACTTCCTGGAATTCTATTTCCTTTGCCAGATTGGAGAAGTTCTCCTTCACTATTTTTCAAATTAATTTCCAATTTCTTGCTTATGTTCTTCTCCTTCTGGCAGCCCTATGAATGTTAGAACATTTAAAGTTGTCCTGGAGGCTCCTAAGCCTCTCCTCATTTTTTAAAATTCTTGTTTCTTCATTTCGTTCTGGTTGAATGTTTATTTCTTCCTTATGCTCCAAATCAGTGATTTGAGTCCTGGTTTCCTTCCCTTC
>PVKU01002006.1:16819-32480 GCA_004027475.1 Anoura caudifer
ATATATATATATATATATATATATATATATATATATATATATATATATATATATATTTGTCTCAGCTTGCCTGTTACATGGTAAGGGGCAGAGCCTTAGGTATTCACCAGGGCATGACAACCCACTTTGCTGCTTTCTGGTGCTGTATGTGGGGGAGGGGTCCAAGAGGGAACAATGTTGCTTGCTTGGCATTTTCAGTCACTTCCCCCACTACCTACAAGCAAATTGGGCCCTTATGGTGCTGATTGCCAGGTGAGTTGGTTTCATGCATTCTAGAGTCCTGCGGGTCTCTCCAACGAACTTTCCTGTAAGGCTGGGAGTTTATTCTACTCTTGCATCCCCCCACAGGTTTTGAGGCTTTATTTCCCTGCACTGGAACTCTGGATTGTGCAGTCTGTCTCACTCCCCAGTTGTTCCTCCTGTTTTATCCTCATGCAAATGTGGGACTGCCTGGTCCACCAGCTGCGACTTCTCTCCACCAACCTTTCCCACCCCCGTCCTCCAGCCACTGCCTTGTTGCAAGTCCTCTCCACCCCGGCTGCCCATCTCCACCCCTCCTAACAGTCTGGACGAATGTTTCTTCTTTAACTCCTTGGTTGTTAGACTTCCATACAGTTCAATTTTCTGGCAGTTCCGCTTATTTTTTGTTTTTAAATTTATTCTCCTTTTTTTGGTTGTGCGAGGAGGCAAAGTGTACCTACCTTTACCTCCATCTTGGCCATAAGCCCCTAAAATCTTTAATAAATGAACTTTTGAAGCAGAAATGGAATGGCATTTATAGAACTGATTTAAATTAAATGATTTATAGATTGTTCATAATGATAAAATTGAAATGGTAATTAGGAATTTTGATAATAAACTTTAGGTTAAATCAGGCGTGAGGCTAATTCCAGATTTCATAATTCCAGATTTTATGTTTAGACTTTCTGAGTTAATTGGTCTTTGCAACTAAGATATCACTTGTCAAATAGGATATGAGAGTAATAAAACTGTAGACAAAACTTGAGCTTGACAATAATTTACTTTTGAATTATATGTCCCTGGCCAGAGAAAACAATTTGAAATAAAAATGGTCCTGAGAGACAAGCCTTTTAAAGGTAAAATAGCATGCAATTTTTTTTAAGTAGCATGTACTTTTGAGCCTGTGAAGTAGAAAGGCAAGAGTACTAAGAGAAAACACTAAACTATGAATCATAGGGATGAGGTTTAAAAAGAATCCAGCCCTGGCTGGTGGCTCAGTGCATTGGCTTGCAGCCTTTGGAGTGCCGGCCTGCAAACCAAAAGGTGGCCAGGAAGATTCCCAGTCGGGGCACATCCCTGGGTGGCAGGCCAGGTCCCCAGTAGGGGGCGTGTGAGAGGCAACTACATATTGATGTTTCTCTCCTTTTTCTCCCTCCCTTCCCGTCTCTCTAAAAATAAGTAAATACAATCTTTAAAAAAAATAAAAAGTATCCAATATGTTCTCAAAAATGTCTCATGTCTTAAATAAAAAAGAACAATAATAATAAGGTTCAGTTTCCAAAAGTTGCATTCAACTCTCCTTTGTTGCACAGCTCCTCTTTTTCGCTCTCCCTGCCTCCAGGACTGCATTTGCGAGTATTTGGCAGGGTATGAGTGTGACTGGAGGCCAAAAGGCATCTTCCCCACTGTTTTGCCATGGGAGGACTCTACACTCCTACCTGACTTGAAATTCTCAACATTGGAGTCATCTGTTTCCCTTCAGAGACTAGACAGCATATTTATTAGATGGTCAAAATCATTCCTCGTGTCTGACAAAGTCATTTCTCCCCTGAAGAGAAGGTTCTTTTCAGTGGACATCCTAACTTGTATATCAAGAAAAAGGGAAGAGAATACCACTTATTCTAGGACAGCCAGTATTACTTAAAGCCAGCTTTCTAATGACATATTAAGCTTGTCCAAGTCAAGTGGTGCTCAGAGATCACTGAACCCACCATGGAGTGGAATGGGCAGTGGGTATCTTCTTTACTTTTCTCTGGAACCAGGGGAGAATGGATAGGAAGAGTGTTCAAATGCCACTCTAATTCCTTCAAGTGACTCTCCAGTAGGGAATTTCCATTTGTGCCGTTGATCTTTTGGTAGCAACAGCTCTCCTGCAGTATAACAGGCCTGTATAGACCTAGAATTGAGGAAGCTGACCTTGTGACACCTGATCTGACCTCGTGACACCTAATCAAAAATCAACTTCATTTTTTCCACTGCCTTTCAGTGGGACTAGGTATTTCCCTGACCCTGGACAAATTTAGGGCAAGTTCCACCACTTTGCTGGTCACTCTTATGTAACAAGGAGTTTTTAGTTAACTTATAGGCAAATATATAGTCTTCATTTAGTAACTAATATGTTCAATGAAGTAAAATAGTCAAAAACTTCTAAATCTTGAAGGTTAAGCTTCCTCTCCCTAAGTTTGGACCTCTAGAAGGAAGAGGGGACATGACCAGTTCTTTCTCTTCAGGCCGACTGCTAACCAAGCTTATTTCCATCAGAGGCATGTGATTTGAAGGAGAAATAAGTAAGAAACAGGAAAAATCTTTCTTAGCTTGACACCATTTATTTTCTCACTGAGCACCTTCACTGAGTCTTCCTAGCAGCCAGCCACAGATAATCTCACCAGCATTCTCTTCCTGAGAGTGAAAGCAATTTTCCTGGTCGGCCCCTTACAACGTGTCCTTTCCCCCTAGGACCTGGCACATATCTCCACTTTTCAGTTCCTCTGCTCTCACGTCCCTTAGACAGGATGAATGCAGTTCCAAAGCTGAAGGGACGTCTACGTGCATGCATACCTCTGCCTTTTGAGAGGATGATTCTGGACCCACCCTGGAAAATAGCAGCTCTTCCAATAGTCTCCTCTAATCTTCCAATCCATTTGTAATTTTACTTGGAAGAGTCATGTAAGCATCATGAAATGAGTTTGTGTCCATCTCTTGTGCAAGTCATATTGGTGACCTCACATTGCCCATTGGAGTGTAGCATTTATCGTCTTGTAAACTTAGCCAGAACTGACCTAAAATAATTAGATTTAAACACCTTTTTATCCTTGTTAATAAGCAGTATGTGAGAGATCAGTACATTTTGAAAATTTTTTTCATTAGACTTAGCCTTCACATTGCATTATGCTGTTCTGAATTTTGAATTCTATTTTGTTCATAAAGTTACAATGGCCATGGGACAACTAATGTAATCTCAATTAGATCAGTGGTGGTTTGTAATTGTTTTCCATAGGTGCCTTCTCTACTCTATTTAGCACCTAGCAGTCCATAAGACTTTAGATACTATGGCAAATTATCTGGTATCTCATTTATCTATAAATAATATAGAACATGGGATAAATTTTAAATGTAGCAAGACATTTTAATCCATAGATTTTTCAATTATTTTTGTTTTCAAGGGATAAAGGGGAAGAAATTCAGCACAGAAATGTGTTGAGCATTTCAGTAGTGGAATTATGCACCCACCATGGTTAGGTATTACATTCAAGCTTCTGTCCATTTGGGCAGAGGGGAAGTTAACAGCCCAGCAGGGCAGACTCCCGAGAGTGGATTGCACGTGGTGATGGCATTCATGTGCGGGACCCCCATTCCTGGTCATGACTCTGTCTTCCCATCTCATTCCTCTTAGTGCCTCCCAGTGCCTAGGGATCTGCGGAATTGGTGGCCGCTGTCTCTCCAATTCCTTGAAGCAATTATGTAACTGTGTAATTATGGAGGGCTACCTCCAATGCTCAGTGTTTCTCCCTGATTCTAACTTTGAAAAATGAGCAAACAGAATTAAACAGACATAAGGATCATTTATCTTAAACTTACTTTGAATACTCGTTAAGCTCATATTGATTACTTTTAGACTTTAGCCCACAGGAAAATGTTTTTCTCCCCCATGGTGGTTAGCTGTGAATCAATGGTTCTCAAATTTTGCTGCACTTAAGAATTGCCTGAGAAGTTTTCAAAAATCCTGACACCCAGAACATATTCCAAACCAATTGAAGTACAACTCCTGAGAGTGGGCCTCAGGCATCAGTACAGTTTTAACAACTCCCCACATGATTCCAAAGTAGGGCCAACCTGAGAACTACAGCCACAGTGTACGTGACTCTGGGTCATGGTGGGGTGCTTAGGGAAGTTCCTCGCAGCTCTTACAGATGGCAGTCAGTTAACATCTTCAGTGTGTGCTGCTTTCAAAGCCAACAAAGGAAAACCAAAATTTAGAAAGTAAGCAGTGTATGATTTACATAAAAATATCTTCTTTTTCAAAAAGGATTCACCAACGTCTCCTTAAAAGAGTAAAAGTGAATAGTCATTACATGTACAAATGTAGCATGTAGTGTTTTAGGAGAACATGTATATTCTACTATCACCTTAACCAATTATGTATCAAATCTGAAGTTGTTATCTCCCAATATTGCATCACTCTCCTGCCTTCAACAATTCTGTTAATAATGAAACATGCACTGTCCCTGGTCTTAACCTCGGAAACATGTTGGTCTTTATTGTTTTATTTTATTTATCATTCTTAATAAAGTCCTATAAACATGTTTTACAATTAATAAACAAATTGAATGTATTGAGATAACATTAGTTAATAACATTATATAAATTTCAGGTATATAGTTTTGTAATAGATCATCTGTATAGTACATTGTGTACTCACAACCCAGAGATTGGTCTCCTGAACATCTCTTTTAAATAATTTCCTATATCTGTATTACCATCTTAATGCAGGCCCACCTTTATTCCAAGATTATTGCTAAAGCTTCCTAATGTGTCTTCCTGCCTTCAATATGGGTTAATTTTCATAAAATACTACTTCTAACATGTCTTATTCTTTTCAAAAATCTTTAGTAGTTTGCAGTCACATAAAGTTTATACTCCTTAGCCTGGCCTACAACCCTTCCACAATTTGACTTTATATTCCTCTCTTCCACTTCTCCCATGGTAGATTTACTCTGTTCACATCTATTACTTTTTGTAAATTTTTTCTCTGAAGAATGTCTTCCCTACTGTGTCCTGCCTATTTTTATTGTATTCTCTTCTAAGGCCTCAAATCAAATCCACTGTTCTGCAAGACATCTTCTGGGCCAGGCTACCTCTGTCCATGGAAATATCTCTCTCTCTCTCTCTCTCTCTCTCTCTCTGTCTCTGTCTCTGTCTCTGTCTCTGTCTCTGTCTCTCATTATTCACTATCATGTGCCCTTCTAGTGCCATCTTTTCATTATTGAGTTTTCCATGTATGCAAATACCATCTCCCCATCCATGGTATAAGCTCCTTGAGAGTAGACACCTTCAGTGTTTCCTCCACATAGATTAACACTGTCCCATCCACATAATAGATGTTCAATAAACATATATTGAATACAACATTTAATAAGGAATAAATCAAATACCACTAATATCTGTCATGTTTCCTGTGTAAAAAAATTCTGTCTGTTGCCCTGGCTGGTGTAGCTCAGTGGATTGAGTGCAGGCTGCAAACCAAAGGGTCATCGGTTTGATTCCCAGTCAGGGCACATGCCTGGGTTACAGGCCAGGTCCCCAGTGGGGGCCACATGAGAGGCAACCACACATTGATGTTTCTCTCCCTCTCTTTCTCTCTCCCTTCCTCTCTCTCTAAAAATAAATAAAACTTTTAAAAATAAAAAAGTTTAAAAAAAGAATTTCTGTTTGCTAATCTTGCCTACATGTGGGGCTCTGCGTAAATTCTAAGGATATGCTTGAGCTAAGAAAAGAGAACTAAAGCCATGAAGCTTACCCATTTTATCCAGATCTTGTGAATTGTGTGGCTGTGTAAAAGCCCTAATCATTTACAGGAAGAAAAACAATCTTCTGCTAATTTCTGCCTCTCTTACTAGAAAATTAGTTCTTTATCAGAGTAATACATCTAATTTTGTCTAATTCTTAGTGGTATTGATAAATCCTATAATTAACAGTCATGTGTTTAAGGCTTGTGCTTTCATTTTAGGCAGTAAATCATCTTAATTTTAAAAGATCATTTCCATTAACAAGGTTCTCTCAGAAGCTTTCCAGATCTGTTATAATTTGTAGCTGCCAATCAGAGGGACATTTGAGTAGATATTGCCTGGAATCACGGAGTAGCACTGTCCACACAGCGATAGGAAGAACTGGACAAGAGAATGGACAGCATGTGCCATGCTGCTTTTCTTTTCAGAGTTTTTTGAGATATTGTTAAACCTCCAAGCAGGCACCAGGCTTCTTTCTAAGCATTCATTTCCTGGGGATACATTTTATATTTAATGCACTTGTGTGGTTTTAAGGATCCAAGACATATCCTAAACAATGAGAGAGTGAAAAATACAAAATAGAAATTCTATAGGAATTGTTTTTTCCTAGGTACTATTCCTCAGGTATATTTCATCCAATATTTGGGAATAAGTAAAGTGTTCATTGTTCAAACCAGGAAGGTCAGGCATCTACTCTACCTGGATTCAAATGCCAAGATCATCCTTGTCTAGCTATGTCCTTAGGTAATATATTTAACCTCAGGTTCTCAAGTTTTCTGATCTGTAGATGGAATATTTTTTCCTTTGAGGGACACACACACACACACACAAACCTATACACCATGTGTTTGTGTGTGTGTGTGTGTGTGTGTGTAATTTCCTCGGATGGGGTGTATATTGTTTCTTTTAGGGGAAATATAAGTATTAACTCCTCTAAACCACTTAAAACTATGGCGGAGAAAAGCACTAATCAAAAATGTTAATTATAGGTTGGGGGCAGTGAGTGCCTAGAAAAGAAAAGGTGTGTGCAGTGCTAAATGAGAACCATCTGTCGAGGCAGAAGGCCCAGAGGACAGAGCGAATAGTTGGGGAGGTCCTGTGAGCAGATAAGGGGATGGAAACTTCACCCAGGGTGGAGGGTCCTGCTGCTGGGAACAAGAACCCAGTCTTCTGGCTCTCACTCTACTCAGCAGACACACTTTAAAAAAGAATATTTAAAACCTTCAGGAAACCAGCCCCAACCTAGAACAGCTTCATTAACACAAAATCTCAAGTTCTAGGACTTGCCTGTTTCTCCGTTGGCATTACTAAATCATTCAAGAGCCAGTAATGAGTTCCATAGACCTGCCCTTTCTTTTCTCCTTTCTCCCATTTTGTTCTGCTCTAAATGTGTAAAGGAGTACAATAAAGTACCTTTTAGGGAAGCTCAGAGTCTGCCTTTGTTCTAAACACTCTCAATGGTCTTTGAATAGAACTGTCTTTCAAAGTGGAAACAAAAAGGAACCCTAAATAAAGGTTGGTTTTAAAATTCAAAATTAATGTAGCTGTCAGGAGTATTGGATGTGATGATTTACTTGAAGTGCTTAGCAGGGTGGGCAACCAGGTCCCCTAAAGAAATGAAGTCCCCATCAAGCAGAAATCACTTAATCTCTTTGCATTAGAAATATACTGCAAATGCTTTTCTTTTCTAGCTCATAGCCCCAGGAAAATTAACTCTCACGTAGAGGGGGTATGGAAGTCTAGAGTATCAGATGCAAAGATTTCTAGCAGGGGAGGGCTTGGCTCTCCAGAGGACTCAGCAACTTTGGGTCACAGGCCAGAGCTGACATGCACTGTGGACAAATCTAAGGAAAACTGTATGTTAGAGCCTGTTAAGACTCCATTCTACCTGGTGATGGTCCAAAATGTGTTCTGGTGACTCGGCAATTTCCTCCTCAGCATCTGTTAACTGCAAATAGTGGCCAGGCTCAGGGGGTCTTGTGTCCTTCAAATTCCTCCAAGTGAGTTCCTTCACAAGCACAAAAGCTTATCTCCAGCCATAAACTAGTTTAGAATCTGAAATAGAAGCAATTGCAGGCAACCAGTTTCCCTCATCCTATTCCCAGGCCACTGAACAATATGCATGAGTGAGCAGCCCTGGCCACCAGCCCCTATAATAAATTCTGAAAAGGAACTGACATCAAAAAGGAAAACTGCCCTGGCTGGTGTGGCTCAGTGTATTGAGCACCTGCCTGGGGAACCAAAAGGCTGCCAGTTCAATTCCCAGTCAGGACAGATGCCTGGGTTGTGGGCCAGGTCCTCAATTGGGGGTGAGAAATAGCCAACCAATGTTTCTCTCGCACATCAACATTTCTCTCCCTCTCTTTTTCCTCCCCTCCCTTCTCTCTAAAAATAAATAAAATCTTTAAAGAAAAAGAAAAATGAGGAATAAAAAAAGACAATGGGCTTTGGAAGATTTAGAAATTGGTCACCCTCTGGTAAAGGCAAGTTTAAAAATGTTTACCTGGTGAGAGAAAACAAAGCAAGTTTATCCTGGCTCTGAAAGTCTTATTTAAAGCTCAACTGGAGAAAGCAGGAGTTGAGCATCAGCTGATAACAGAAGTAGAAATACAGTCCCACCTGTGGTACCCTAATATTCTCAGACTGTACGGTATTTCCATAATGCCACCAGAGTTTACTTAATTCTAGAATATGCACCTCTTAGAGCTGTCAGTAGCAGCGATTTTCAACTATTTTCATCGCTTGGCACTCATAAACTAATTACCAAAATTCTGTGCACACCAAAAATATATTTTTTGCTCATCCGACAATAAAATAGGTATAATTTTGACTCATTCACACTGGACAGCTATTGTTGTGTTGGCTCTTTTCATTTTTTTTATTTGACAATCTAAGGGAAAAGACGTCAGTGTGCCTGACTAATAGTCAGCTATTGCAGGCTTTAAAAATTCTTGTGGCACAAGTACATGATTTTCTAACCACTTTACTGTACAACTGAAACTAACATAGAATAATATTGAATGTGAACTGCCATTGAAAAAAGTTTAAATAAATAAATTAAGCTTTATAAATCCAGTCATTCACTATTCAAATCCTATTTTCTTGAATCCATGCAAAATTGAAAACAATTACCAAGGCTTTTTAAAATAATTCAACTAATAGTGGTGAACTGTTTCCATGTTTTGTTTTGTTTTTTTAAGATTTTATTTATAGCGAGAGGGGAAGGGATGGAGAAAGACAGGGAGAGAAACATCAAATAATTGCCTCTCACATGCCCCCAAATAAGGATCTGGGCCACAAGCCAGGCTTGTGCCCTGATTGGGAATCAAACCTGTGACCTTTCAGTTTGCAAGCTGATGCTCAATCCACTGAGCCACACCAGCCAGGGCATGTTTCTGTGTTTTTGAGAACTGAGGGAATGCCTTCCCAGCACCTCTTCCTCCTTTCTAACAGCACCCAAAGTTTATTTTCAGGAATTAACTCTACCCCATTGGATATGGTCTGGTGGGACTGTAATGAGATGCCCTAGCTTCCCCTCAACAAGGGACAGACCAACACACCATGACGGGCCATTCAAATACTCTCTCCCTGAAATATGCTTCTCGAGTAGGATGACATAGAAATTGAAAGTGGCTAACTTTTGATCTTCTTTCTCCATATAACAGGGTCCCAAACCACACTTTTCTTATAATAAGCTCAATGTGATGCTTCTATTTCCATAGCAACCTTGGATGAACCTGTTTCTCAGCTTCCCACAAATTATGAGCGCATGTGAGCTTTTTGATAGATTTCTTCTTGTTTAAATTAGTCAGAATCATCTATTTCTGCTGTTTACAATGAAAAAGCCCCCACTGGTATATCAATCTACTTTTAGTTAATGTTTTCTCAGAGCAAGCACTAAGCTAGGACATTGAGGGGACTACAGAGGTTCAGAAAGCATGGTGCTTGTTCCTAACTCACTAGGAAAACAGAACACAGATCCACAAAAAGAGATTATTGAATAAAGCAATGGGTAATAATACCAAATGAATTATAAAAACAATATTTCATAGACATACAGAAGAGAAATATATTTCTGAGAAGCAGCTTTTCATTGTGGTAAAATATAAAATTTGGAGCCAGATGATGGGCTTCTGAGTCCCCACTCTGCCACATTTTATCCATGATAGGCACTTTACTCAATGACTCAGACACTTCTCTCCTGCTGTAGCAAGTAAGGAAGTAGATTTTGAACCATTTTGTAACCTCAGAGCACTGCACAAATATTAGTTTCTAATGATCACAAGGAGCTAAGCACAGTCAGCCATTTCACAAGGTGAGCAGTTCTATATAAGTTCTATATAATTGTTGTTCTTGTAAAATTTGCTACAAGAACAACAATTAAAATAAAATTTTAAAAAAATTTAAAAAGAGCTAAAATTCACTGCATGCCTAAAATACACTGTCCCTAGGCCCTGGTTGGGTAGCTCTGTTGGTTAGAGCCTCATCCCAATATACCAAGGTTGCGGGTTCAATCTCCAGTCAGGAAACATACAAGAAACAACCAATAAATGCATCAATAAGTGGAACAACAAATCTCTCTCTCTCTCTCTCTCTCTCTCTCGCTCTCGCTCTCGCTCTCGCTCTCGCTCTTGCTCTCTCATCACTAAATAAAATTTTAAAAAATAAAATATACTGCCCTATAAGATATATATAGTTAATACTCTTTTACAGATTAGAAAACTAAGACGGATGTTTGGTAATTTGCTAAAGGCCATGTAGCTAGCAATTGACATATCATGGATTTGAATTACATCTGATTCCCAGTTCTACACTATTTCCACAAAATGCTACTTCCCTGATGGTACTTTTAGGATAAAGCATAGGATTCCAACCAAGTGTAATATTGTGAAAAACTGATGTATCTGGGCCTGTCTGCTCTCATTACCTCCACATGTTAATGCCCCTTCCTGACAGCCTCATCAAGCTCTCCACTCTCAGAGACAGGGAGAGAAGTGCCATAGTCATCAGTCATAGGAGGCACAGACTTTGTGACAAGGTCGACTGGGGCAAGATGTAGTCTAGATCAGTAATACTAGTGAGAGCAAGAAGTAGGTGCATCTCCTTGGAGAATGCTATGTTTTACCCTGGCACATAGTCGAGAAGTGGGTTCAGCAATGCCACTATAGCCACATGTTGCAAAGAATATGCTACTACTTTATATTCTCTTTTCCTCAATTGAAATACAGTATAATCTTAATACCTAACAAGTTGTGGGAATACAAGAATGCTATTGGCAAAAGTCAGCCCGTTAACTGAAAGTGAACTACTAACTTGAGCTCTTCTGCTCAGATCCAGAGAGACAACACAGGGTGCTTCAGCAGCAGCTAAGTGAAACGATCCAAGAGGGAGTCCAGGTGACTTTGGTCCTGACAGCCATATTTCCACAGGTGATCTGATGGAATGAGGGCCTCAGCTTTTTCCAGAAAACTTGATGGAATGAAGTCTACATCTTGTCAAGGCTAGAAATTAGAAATCTCTTCTAAATTATTAATTAATATCTAACAGCGTCTTCTCACTTTTTTCCCCAGGAGCATCTTCTCACTTTTTTCTCCTCTGCATTAATCCCAGTCAGAGGCAATACTGTTTCTTGGCCATTAGAACACCTTGAATGGCCAACAATATGGTGATTAAGAAACTAATCATATTAAATGTCTTTTTCTGATTATTATTCACAGGCTTCTAAAATCAATTATTTAGTGGCACAAACTTATCAATTACTTGTGTTATAATGATTGTACAACTAAATGTGGTAATCAGTCATTGCTTAAATTTTATGAATAGGATTGAGTAGTTTAACAGATTGAATGTCAGGTTGTACATGTTACCATAGAACTTAATATAAACATTATTCATTCATAAAAATACCCAGTAGCTGTACAAGATAATGTAGCAGGCACAGTCTGAAGCTAGCAACCATCAGACTTATACTGTGAGAAGTATTAGATCTCTATGGAATACAACAGGATTCTTTAAATCCAGTGTCTAACATTTGTTGAAATGAGACAACATCCACACATTGGAGTCATTCTCTTCAGACCCTTTATTGTTGCTGCCAAAAGCAATAGATTAATGTTTAAGTGAAATATCAACACTTCCATGTATTACTTTCACAGGAAAAGATGATGAGACCTAATTTAATTCTTTTTATCTAGTTTTTTAATCATATGACCAATACTATTTATTCTTAGAATTTATCTTTATAGACATGAAAAATGGATCAGCTTAAGCATTTATGACCTGACCCCCAAAAATATCACTTACAATTCAAAGAATTACAAAATAAAAGGCAATATACATGCAAGTGATGTGCTCACTTGTTGCCCCACCCAGACTTCCTCACGACTACAGAACCATCGAGTTATGCCCTTGTGAGTCACGTTCCAGGTAGTCACCACCTACTCTTTAAAGCATCATTGATCTATGAAAATAATTTAAAGAAAGAGATTTTTTATTTATATTTTATATTGCAGCCTTGATTTACCTATACATTTTTTAGCTTTATAATCTTCATCTTTGCATCTACATTTTTATCCATTGTATTCATTCTGTATTGCTACTTAACAAATTACCCCCAACATGCAGCAGCTTCAATCAACAAACCATTAGTAACTCATAGTTTCTGTGGGTCAGGAATGTTTGTGCAGCTTAATTGGGCCCTGAGACTCACATTCTCAGTGAAGGTATTGGCTGGCACCGCCATCATCTAAAGACTCAACTGGGGAGGGTCTACTTCCAAACTCACTCACATGGCTATTAGCAGGATTCAGTCTGTCCTGGGCTGTTGGTTGGAGGCCTCCCTCTGTTCCATGCTTCTCAGTAGGGCCTCTTCATAGGACATTTCTGACTTACAACATAACATCTGGCTTCCATCAGAGGGAGCAAGTGAGAGAGCAAGAGCAGGTACAGAAGATGAAAGTCAAGAGTCTTTTTGCAATCTAGGTCACTAGGACAGTCTACACTCAAGGGAAGAGGATTACACAGGTAGTGGGTATCAGGAGGCAGAATTATTGAGGCCCCGTTAGGTGCCTCCCACATCCATCAACTTGGGAAGTGCAGTATGTGATCTAATTATAGTCAAAGTCACATATAAAATATTTAAATACACTAAAGAACAAAGTGAAATTTTTACTTAATCTGGATTCCCCATCACTTCAAGTATATCTGTCTCTCTGGTTATTTCTTATTCACTACTCCAACAAGAAATAATGGATTTTGATCAAATTCTTTGTATTACTAAGAATCAGGATATAACTTAAGCATCTTCTTAAAGTAAAATGTTAATATAAGGATTTCATATATATAATGATAGCACTGTCAGGTTAAGTATGGCTTATAGAGCCTTAGGTTCTACCATTATTTTTGCATTGTTTTTCAATTCATTTCTCTGGTCACTTTTAATTCTTCAATTTTAATGAAAATAAAGTTTGTTTAATGGGCCATTATAGGATAGGCAAAACATTTTGAGTAGTAAAATGTTTGTTTACATTTAACTAAGAACACTTTCCTACTACTCAAGGAAGAGGTAAAGATAGTAAAAGAATATCAGAAACTCAGAGTATTACTTTAGGACTCAGTTTTTTTTAATGCAGCCTTTTTTCTAGACAATTCTAAAACCCACTACAGATGTCACATATATCTTCTGGAATACTTTCATCAACGTCATTTATGAGCTACACTACCCCTAAGGTAAAACAAGTATGTATATGATTTGAAGGATACATTAATATTTATTATACATGTACACACACATCCCTTTGTACTTGACCAACTCCTTTAGGTATATAATTCATGAAGCTCTAACGACTCACTCCGCACTCTAACACATGAAGATAGTATGATCAGTGCCCACCTTCATCTGTAAAAAGTGGTATATAGTCAGAGTACATTAAAGCATAACAAGTAAACCCAAAACCCAATGGCCTAACACAGTAAAAGTTTATTCCTCACACTGGATGATTTCTGTCACCACTCAAATAGGACAGCCCAGTCCTGCTGCTAGGATACTGCCACTGTTGGTTGCCTTGGGTGGACATTTTCTGCATGGTGCTTCTGAAACAGCCAAGGAAACAGAGACAACAGTATTTTGGCTTCCCAGGAAAAGGGAGGTGGGGGAGTAGTAAATAATAAAGGGAGTCAAATATGTGGTGACAGAAGAAAGTTTCACTCTGGGTGGTGAACATAAAACACAATGTACAGATGATGTATTATAGAACTGTGCACTTGAAACTTATATACTTTATTAAGCAGTGTCACACACCCCCAAAATTTAACTAAATTAAAACCCAAACAAAAAAGAAACAGAGAGCTAGGACTTCATCTAACTTACAGAACAGGTCGCAGGGCTATTTTATGTCAGTCTACTAACAAGTATCTGTTAATATGTGAGTATGTGATTTGGTAGTAATATAACACCAGGTAGACAGGATGGACTAGAGAGGAAACATATAACCCGCATATATCTTTAAATATTGGATATTAATGATCTCAACCAAAAAATAAAACTAAGAATTATAAAGACCCAAAAGGTTTTTATCAGTTTGCAAGACAATGAGGTACTCTACATATTTATTTTTAGACAGAGCATCTTTCCCAGCTTTCTTTACTCACATGCTTCAGTGATAAGAACTGTTCCCTCTACTTGTTGGTCATTATTTACTTGTTCTCTCAAGAGAGAAGAATAACTTGGAATCTCTGGGATGGTGGGTTCCAGTAACTGTTTACTACAGATTCCATAGTGATAACTTTTAATGTGCTTTGCCACTCAGAAAATTCAGACATCTTAATAACAATATTCTACTTTATGTGACAGCAAGATACTGCATTAGTCTCTGCTCTTCTGGGAAAGTTGCTATTAAAATGATAGCAAGTGAGACTTTGAAAGCTTTTTCTCTTAACTAAAAGTGAAATATTCATCTCTGTTGTCACCAAATCCAAGAAAGTCTCAGATCAAATGTATCCTCTAGCAGCCTACTTTAATTTCTCTAACAATGAATATATTCCTTTCTTGAACAGATAACAAAATAGTAATATGCCTTTCATTATAGTTTATCATGGATTCATAAAAAATTTACACACTGATATTTCATTTTTGAAAGTGGGTACATTAATATTCTGTTATTTCCCCTACCTTATAAAGTAATGGAAATCAGAATTTTAAAACATTTAAAAGTCAAATCAAATAATTGTCTTAGGGAAATTGCTGTAAGTAAATCTAACTTTGTAGCCTCTTTTTGTATGTTTTGGCAGGTCCTATCCTAATATATTAGAATGTTCTTCATAATTCATAAAGGTAATTTTTTATACATTTATACTTCTACTGATTTTATTTACTAGTAAAGAATTAATAACAAAGCTGTATAGGCCCACTGGGGATGTAAGTAATAACCCAAAACCTTCTTTAAAATCTAGACACAGTCACCACAGAATTGTCACTTTTAATTTAATAAATATTTGCTCTTATGAAGGCTTCTGACAAGCATTTTCATCTTTTGTATCTAAAATGTTATTTGAGACTTTCGGCCAAGATGGAGGTGTAGCTGGACACACTGTGCCTCCTCTCACAACCAAAATTAAGGACAACAAAGATATAGAAACAAGAAAACAACCTGAACTCATAGAAAACTGAACTGTACAAAGTCCAACCGCCAGTCATCCAGACCAGTAAAAGGGGCAGAGTCGCAGCAGGAAAAAGTGGAGGTGTGGACTGGGCATGCAGGCAGCAGCGGCTGGCAGATCCCAGGCGCACAGGTGGCGGCTAGCAGACCCCGGGCATGGGGTGACAACTGTGCAGACCCAGTGAGGCCGTGCAAGGTGGCTGGCTGACCAGGTGGTCCCACATTTGCATGCAGATAATCCAGGCAAAGGGGAAGCAC
>PVKU01002006.1:32580-254743 GCA_004027475.1 Anoura caudifer
AAAAAAAAAAAAAAAAAAAAAAAAAAAAAAAAAAAAAAAAAAAAAAAAAAAACAGAAATAAAAATGGCTCAAGCCAGAGAACAAATCAGAGCCCCAGAGCCAATTCATCTAAGCGACGAAGAGATAGCCAACCTATCAGATGCACAATTCAAAGCCATGGTGATCAGGATGCTCACAGAATTGGTTGATTCTGCTCACAAATTAGATGAAAAAATGAAGGCTACAATAAGTGAAATGAAGAAAAACACACAGGGAACCAATAGAGATGGGAGGAAAACTGGGACTCACATCAATGGAGTGGACCAGAAGAAAGAAAGAAACAACCAAACACAAAAGAAGAAAGAAACAAGAATTCAAAAAAAATGAGGAGAGGCTTAGGAACCTCCAGGACATCTTTAAACATCCCAACATCTGAATTATAGGGGTACCAGAAGGGGAAGAGGAAGAGCAACAAGTGGAAAACTTATTTGAACAAATAATAAAGGAGAACTTCCCCCAATCAGGCAAAGGAAATAGTCTTCCAGGAAGTCCAGGAAGCTCAGAGAGTTCCAAAGAAGTTGGACCCAAGGAGGAACACACCAAGGCACATCATAATTCCATTAGCCAAGATTAAAATGAAGGAGAGAATTCTAGAAGCAGCAAAGGATAAGGGGACAGTGACCTACAAAGGAGTTCCCATCAGACTGTCAGCGGATTTCTCAAAAGAGACCTTCCAGGCAAGAAGGGGCTGCAAAGAAGTATTCCAAGTCATGAAAGTCAAGGACCTACATCCAAGATTGCTCTATCCAGTGAAGCCGTCATTTAGAATGGAAAGGCAGATAAAGTGTTTCTCAGATAAGGTCAAGTTAAAGGAGTTCATCATTGCCAAGCCCTTATTATATAAAATGTTCAAGGGGCTTATCTAAGAAAAAGAAGATAAAAAATAGGACAGTAAAAAGACAGCAAACTCACAGATATTAACAACCACACCTAAAACAAAAGCAAACTAAGCAAACAAGTAGAACAGGAACAGAAACAGAAATGGAGATCCCATGGACGGTTAACTACAGGGGAGTGGGAGGAGGAGAGGGGGGGGAAGATACAGAGAATAAGTAGCATAGACAGTGGGTAGAAAATAGACAGGGGGAGGGCAAGAATAGTGTGGGAAATGTAGAAGCTAAAGAACTTATGACACATGGACATGAACTAAAGGGGGGAATGTGGGTGGGAGGGGGTGTGCAGGGTGGAGGGGAATGAGGGGGGAAATGGGACAACTGTAATAGCATAATCAATAAAATATATTTTTAAAAAATAAATAAATGAAAGAGGAGAAAAAATAATAAAGTGTTATTTGATTTATGTAGACAAAATGGATGAATGAAATGACTTCCTTTTCTCTAAAGACAGGGTTAAAAGTTTTCACATTTTGTTTAGTATCCCCATGGAAAAATTCATTCAAAAATATGTTGTTATATAATTCATTCCAATTCTCTTTGTGATTCTGAAAAGTGTGGTGTACACACCATGAGTGGCAGAAAGGATGGAATTTCTTACTCTAACTCCCCTTCTCTCCTCACTTACATCTTCAGGGGGATTGAGATTGAGTTTAAATTTCAAAACTCTAAATCAAGATTCTCAATAGTTTCCATTAAAACAGGTAGTTTGCTTCAAGGCTGATTAGAAATTGAAACAAAATTTAGAAATACTACTTTTCTAAAAGATTGCCTTATTCCTTCATCTGCCTCCATGTATTGGGGGGGAAAAGTTTTCAATAGAAGAAGGAAAATACAAAGGATCTTTACTTCAGGGTCATGGCATGAAATATAGAGCTCCTGCCATCAATAACCCTCCTTACAGACATCCTCGAGGGATCCCCAGGCTCTCACAGGCAGCAGAGCAGGCAAGTGGGGTGTCCTGTCAGAATTCAAAAGGGAGGGATTGGTGAAGCTGTTGTATGTGGAATCTATAGAATAAAACAAACACACACAACTGCAGTGGGCTCATACACACAGAGAGTGGACTTATGGTTGCCAGAGGGTAGGGGTGGTTGGGTGAAAAAGGTGAAGGGATTAAGAAGTACAAATTGGTAGTTACAGAATAGTCACAGGAATGTAAAAGACAGTATAGGAAATATAGTCAATAATATTGTGAAAACTATGTATGGTGCCAGGTGGGTACCAGAAATATCAGAGGAACACTTTGTAAAGTATATGACTGCTAACTTCTATGCTGCATACCTAAAACTAATTTGAAATAATACTGGCTGTAAACTATAATTGAAAAACTAAAAAATAAAACATACTATGCTTGAGATTCAGAAAAACTTTACGCAGAATTTCTCATCTTACTTTTGACAGAGATAAATTTAAGTAAATTAACAAATATGTACTGATTTTAATGATGCCTCACTACTACACCATCAAAGAAAAAGAATTTCTTTATATGAATTTACGTTCATCTGACAGGCACTGACCTCATAGGTGTGTTCTTCTCCTTCGAGTTCTTGCTTCTGCATTTACAATCTTTTCTTCTCCTTTGGCACATAGTTACTACTTTCAGTTTCCAGTGTGTCTCTTCTGGTAGATTTTCTCAAAATTGCCTTCTAAATTCCTACTTTTCATTTGTTAAAAGTTAGGAAATCAGTAGAAAAAGTGGTTGAATTGCACATAAATGGAGTATGAGTACACTCTGAAAAACACCTGTGCCCTCTCTTAGAGGCTGTATATAGTAGGGTTAGTGCTTGGATCCAATGGTCATTTTTGGCTGCTCAGAAAATTTTATTCAGTAATCTCTACCATTAGATTACATCCCAGGAGACTGAGCTCTAAAATAAGTGATTCTCACTTAAGAAAATGATTGCCATATGGACATAATGCCCTGGGCATAAGTATCAGTTTGGTTGCTAAATGCTACAAAAATTCTAGGTTAGGAAGCTGGATTATGTGCATATATTGTTATAATGTTATTATGATGTTATTTACAACAAAATAAAATTTGGTGATTAAACATCTAAAAATAAAGAACAGGTAAATAAATTGTTATATTCACACAATGGATGTTCATAGCTTAAGATACATTTATAGGGCATTAGGTATAACATGAGGAAGTATTTTGTTATCAAATAAAGTGAGGGGTAAGTAGGGTTTAAAAAAGCACATGACAGTAACAGTAGCTAATCTTTACTGAACATCTGCTCCCTGGCAAGCATTGTTCCAAGTGCTTTACATGCAGGAGCATCTCAACTATGGGGGGAAATGTACTAGAAAAATAGGACTGGAAATTTACCAAAAATAGTGATTAAAGAGTGATTGTTTCGAATTGATACAGTTATAACTAACCTTATTTTATATAATGGGCATGTATCGTTATACTAATGAGGAAAGCATTTGTACTTTTAGGTTGGCTATCTTTCAAAGAAACTCCAGATCATACAAAATAACAGCAGAGCATATTTTTATCTCATTTCCCCTTGATATAAGACTCAAAGCAGGCAAGTTCAAGGTTTCTTACGTATATGCTCATTTCTGGTAATCCTGAAGCAGCTAATCAACAAAGGGATGTCCTTATACTATTCTGTCTCCTCTACAACCTGGTGCAGTAGTGACTAAAAAGACCCATTTCAAATGACTGGCATTGGCAAACATGCACATAGTCAAACATTTGTTGTTTCTGTTATGACCTCTTTTCTTAGCAACTTTTGAATATACTGTACAGTGTTATCTATAAACTTCAGAGGTGGCCTATTCACTGTAAGATTTGAAGGAGGAGTCATTTATAACAAAGGAAGGGCCACTAGAACTTGGTCAAAGAGATGAAGGAAATTGTCTCAGGAAAAAAACATAATCAACAGGTACACATTGGTCCCATAAGTCTGGTGTGCTTGGACAACTTTGAGTCCCTATACGTCCTATGCCAATCTCTGATGTCAGCAATGCTATTAGGAATAATGTTGATTGGAACCTTCTGTTAGATGGACCAGGCTAATATCACCTGAGTCCACTTAATGGATCTTAAAAACGCAGCAAAACAATTAACCATTATATGCCTTCTGTTTTGTTGCAATCGGAAGTACCACCTATTAAGCATTCTTGCCAAAAATCAAACTGAATCTGATCTCTTTTTTGTGTGTGTTTAAAATTTGCTATAATAAAAAGGTTTGAAGGAATAATGGGCAGTTGACTGAACTTCAGGAGGACTCAAAGCAAAGCTGTCAGCAACAGAACTCCCTGGGCAGGCAAGAATCATGCTCCGTTGTAACTCCGCAGTTTTCTCTAAAAATCCCCCTCGTGTCTTTCTCACCTGAGAAACTACTATTCAGTCTTAATACTTAGTTGAGGTATTACCACCTCCAGGTATCCTACCCTGCTTCTGCTCCCAAGAAGCAATGTCACATGGTATTCAAGAATATGGTTCTTGAGTTCAAACTATTGGCTCTGTAACCTTGTCAAGTAATTTAATCAACCTGTGCCCCAGTCTCCTCATGGATAGATTGGGGATAATTTCTCACAGAGTGAGAAACACATAATAACACTTTATTTAAAAAACTGAACAAGATACTATATACCAAAGTGGTGTGAACTGTTCCTGGAATATCATCAGCACTCTATATATGTGAGCTATTTTCTTTATAAGATTAAGTTAAATTTCCTACTTTTGTCATCCCAGTCTTCCATGCCCTATCCGAATGTGTGGAAGTTGTATATTGGCTTACAACAGGTCTTATCCACTTACCTTTTAGTTGGAAAAATTAGAAAGCCTAAAAATAACTCTGATTCCCTTGCACCTAAGGCTTTGTAGGCAAGCTATACTGATGGACAAGATTTAAAGAATGGAAACAAATAGGAGGTCATTATCCAATCAGTTCTAGTCATTCTCTGCTAGAAAACATCACCTTGGAAATGACTACATTTCAGATTCTTCCATATCAAAAGAATTTGGTGGAAGCAGCAACATCTTGAGCTGGACTCATAAAGGTAGAAGGTCTGAGCAGCAATGAGTATCCACTCTTTGGTTTCCTGGGTGCCCAGTGGCAAAAGTACAGTGACAGTAAAGGTGGCAGTCTTGACTTTGGCACAGCTTTTGTGGAGTTTCAAGGGTGGTAGTTTTTCTATAGGTCAATTCCTTATTGTTCTAAAGACTCTTGGAAGCCCAGTCCAGAATCTGCTCCTCCTCCCTTCTAAAAACTTTGTAGACACGTACTTCCCTATTTTATATTTCTTGCTGCTCCAGTTATTGGCAGGGCAAGGGGCGGGGGGGTTCTGTTTTCTGCACTGAACATTAACAATTTAACTGACCCTAGTATTAGCTTTCATTTCTCCCAGTATAGACTCCACAATCCAGTCAGGATACTTTAGTAATTGCAGACAAGCAGTTTATCTGAGAAAATTATACAATTTAAGTAGATAGCAACATAAAATAATGTAATTCTAAAACTACTGAGATTGTCATGAAGTCAATAGGAAGTCTAAGAACTTATTCTTCCACTGTGTCTTCTCTGAAGTGGCCTTTTCATTGCCCAAGCCATTCTGAACATTGTGGAAACCAACATGCTTCAGTGGAAACCTTCCTGAGAGGAAAGTAACCTTAACTTAATTTCACTACACTCTGACACATATGCTATTTTAAAAAAAAGGTAACATCCGATTGCTTCAGGATGTTACGGAATTTTTTTTGTGAAATACCTCAAGTTTAACTCCCTCTTTAATAAAAACTAAAGCATAGCATGAGTCCAAGACAAGCAATTTGAATACATACGCAAAGCTGTATGCTCAAAATTGCCTTCATCTTCTGACACTGACCCACTGTCAAAGGAAAACCCCCAAGTAACCCAACTTTCTCTTCCCTTAAGTCCAGTTCATTCCCAAGAGGCATGTTGTGAGAGCTCTGGGAGGCTACCCTTCCAACTTCCACACATGACCAGTCTGTTTGTTTTCTATTGCTGCTGTAACAGATTACTACAAATGTTGTAGCTTAAAACAAGATCCATTCATTATCTCACAACAGTGGAGGTCAGAATTCCAGAGAGACTCTTCTAGAGGCCCTGAGGGAGAATCTACCTCCAGGCTTATTTAAGTTGCTGACACAATTGTCCCCATTGTCTTGCTGACTGTCAGCCAGGGGTCATTCTCAGCTTCTAGAAGGTGCCCACTATCCTTGGCTCATGCCCCCTCCTTCAAAACCATCTGTGGCATTCCCAATCCTAAAGACTTCTGTTGAAACTCTCTAACTTCCTCTTCTGCCTTCATTTTCTGGCTTAAGGACTCGCATGGTTACACTGGATCTACCTAGAAAATCCAGGAATCTCCCTATTTTAATGTCAAATGATTAGTAACTTTAATTACATCTGCAAAATTTTCTTTTACTATATAAGGAAATATATTCATAGACCCAAGGACTAGAGATTACGGAATCTTCCGAGGAGCCAGAATTCTGTTCACCACAATCAGACATGTCTGAACCAAAGCTTTCCAGCTGCAGTACCTACTCTTGGAGCATTCAGTGGACTGAGGGGAATTTCTCTATTCAGTGTCCACTTTAAATACCTGAGGATGAAACTATTGTTAAGTCTTATAACCATTGCCTACCAATAAATGTATTTATACTCTACCTTCCAGTGTCTTTTTTTTTTCCAAAAAAAAAATGTGGAAACTAGTTTGGTCATATGCAAATTATAATTACAAGGCCAATATTCTGGATTATGCATTATCTGTGTTTGACAGTGTGTGACTATGGATGACAATCAAAATTTTTGTGGATATATATATTTTTTCACATAATATATAATGGGAACAAAGGCCAATTGGATATCAGACTTCTGAGTTTTTGCACAAATTCTACGACAAAATACCTGTGTCATTTTGAACAAATCATTTGAACATTTAAGGAACTCCAGGCATAGTTTTTCCATTATAAAGTTGGGTGTTTTATTAGGTTATTATCCAATTGATGATTACTTAATCAAGCAATTTATATTTATATAAAGTAAAATGGCACACAAACCATAGATCATCTTATTAAAAACATGTCTTCATAGGAGAATTGTAACTTAATTGTAATTTCTACTGTATTAAAAAGATAAAAAATAAAAAGTGTTAGAGAAATTGTGGAGAAAAGGAAATCTTGGTACACTGTTGGTGGGAATGTACTTTGATGCAGCCACTATGGAAAACAGTATAGTGGTTCCTCAAAAAATTAAAAACAGAACTATCATATAAGCCAGCAATTCCACTTCTGGGTATCTAATCAAAGGGAATGAAATCACTATTTTGAAGTGATATATGCATTCCTATGTTCATTGCAGCATTATTTACAATAGCCAAATTATGAAAACAATTTAAGTGTCCATTGATGAATGAATGGATAAAGAACATGGGAAGGACTGATATACTGGTAGATAGATGATATAAATAGATTGTGTATACATATGTATATATATTTATATATATATGAATATTATTCAGTCATAAAAAAAAAGAAGGAAAGCCTGTCATCTCCAACAATGTGGATGGACATTGAGGGCATTATGAGAAGTGAAATATGTAAGTCAAACAAAGACAGATACTGTATGGCCTCACTTATTTGTGGAATCTAAAAATAAAAAATGAACTCAGAGATACAAAAAAGAGATTGGTGGTTGCCAGAGGTAGGAGGTTGGGAGTATGGATGAGATGGGTGAAGATAGTTAAAAGGTACTTGCAATTATAAGACAAATAAGCCCTGGAGATGTAATGTACAGCATAGTGACTATAACTAACAATACTGTGTTGTATATTTGAAAGTTGCTAAAAGAGTAGATCTTAAAAGTTCTTATCACAAGAAATGCATAATTACATGGTGATAGATGTTAACTGAACTTATTTTGATAATCATTTTTGCAATAGATAGATATATCAAATCATGATGTACACCTAAAACCAATACAATGTTATATGTCAATTATATTTCTATTTTTAAATTTCTATGAAGTATTTTTATTTCTTCCTAGAAAAATCACCAAATTTTTGTTCCTCATTCATCTCACTGCCAACAAAAGGAACTATACAAATCTGCAAATCTTCCTCTCAAGAAACAAAATAAAGTTTAGATATAAAAACATTCAACATCTCAAGATTCATATGTATGCTAATGTGAAACAGATGGTTATCAAAATTTCTTCCTAAGAAGGCAACATAGCAGAATAAATCCCGCAAAAAAAATTTTACCCATCATTTTTTCCTATGATGAATTCTGATGCTCCTCTTACATTCACAGCAAGTTCCCTTTGCTCCAATTCACAGCATCCATTATCCAGTGCACAGAGGAGATCACACAGAACGTAATTTTAGTAAAACATATATAATATGTGTTTTGGATACAAGAGTCATGTCAGCTATTACCCAAGCCCACATAATGTGAATAATATTTGTTGAATGTACTTAAAAGTATCCATATTAACACAATCTCAGGTTGTTTTTTCCAAAAAGGGATTCATGCTTCAAAACCTCTTATAAAACAGATAATCTCACAAGTTTTGTTTTCTGTTACTTGCTTCAACTCCAAACTACCTGAATGCAATTATTTTTCTTTAGCTAAAGTATTAGAATCAGCTTCTTAAAAATTGTTTCTATTTCCCATTAACTGACTATATTTGGAGAGTTCATAGTATTTTAAATTTTTTAGACTTTATTTATTTTTAGAAAGAGGGGAAAGGATAGAGAAAGAGAGAGAGAAACATCAATGAGCAAGAGAAATATTGATAGGGTGCCTCTCACATGCGCCCAACTGGGGACCTGGCCTGCAACCCAGGTACGTGCCCTGCCCAGGAATCCAGCTGGTGATGGTTTACAGGATGATGCTCAACCAACTGAGCCACACCAGTCAGGGCAAGAGTTTATAACTTCATATGTGAGACAGAAAAGTACAGTGCCTGGAATTTAAATGGTCTGCTCTATTTCCATATGACATATTCATACTACTTCTATCATAATTATTTGAGGGTATTTCAAAAGGCAGAAACCATCTCTAATTCTTATATAACTCATAGCATAATACCCTGCAACACTGTGGTTGCCCAGTAAATATTTTTGCATACCTTATTAGTAAAATTCATAGACCTTAATAGAGCATATAACAAAGTAGAGAACTCTTCAGTTTCACCTAATGCTAATTAGTTGTTTGGTTTTTCTCTGTTCTGCTCTGGGCACCACATTTTTTAAATCAACTTTATTTAGGAACAATTTGTATACAATTAAATGCACCTATTTTAAGTGTTAATGAGTTTTGACAAATGCATACACATTAAGCATAACCCTGTAGCATAATCAAAATATATGTATGTATGTATGTATGTATTTGTATGTATAGTAATAGATATATATTAATATATGTATATATGTGTGTAGGTATATATAGTGTGTGTATGTGTGTGTATACTTGGAAGAACTTTTTAGTGTGAAGTTATTTGAGTTTCAAAAACCAGTATAGACTCATATAACCATTTCCAAAATCAAGACCCTGAATAATTCCATAACTGTAAAAAATTCCTTTGCGCTACCCCTTTGTAGTCAATCTCTTCTCAGAGTCCCAGCCCCTGGAAAACTCTGTTCTATTCTCTGTCGCTATATTTTTAACTTGTCCAGAATGTCATTTAAATCCAATCATATAATAAGTAACTTTCTGAGACTGGCTTCTTTCACTAGGCATAATGCCTTTGAGATTCATACATGTTGTGTGCATCAATAGTACATTCTTTTTTATTCTTAGGTAGCACTCTACAAATGTACCACAGCTTACATATTCACCCAAGAAAGGTACTTGAGTTTTAAGTACCTTTTAACACTTATTCAACATGGTATTAGAAGTTCTAGCCACAGTGATCAGATAAGAAAAACAAATAAAAGGCATCCAAATGGGAAAGGAAGAAGTAAAACTGTCATTTGCAGATGACATAAGAATGCACATAGAAAACCCTATAGGCTCCACCAAAAAACTACTCAACCTAATAACTTAATTTGCAAAATACTGGGATACAAAGTCGTTATTCAGAAATCAAAGATATTTTTGTACACCAACAATGAAATATCAGAAACAGAAACTAAGAAAAACATCCCATTTACTATAACAAAAGAAAAAGAAAGTACCTAGGAATAAACTTAACCAAGGAGGTAAATGACCTATACTCAGAGAACTACAGAACACCGAAAAAAGAAATTAAGGAAGATGAAAATAAATGGAAGTGTATACCATGTTCGTGGATTAGAAGAATTAACAGCATTAAAATGTCCATTCTACCCAAAGCAATCTATGAATTCAACACAATCCCTATTAAAATACCAATGATATATTTCACAGATTTAGAATAAATATTTCAAAAATTTATTTGGAACCAAAATCGACCCTGAATAGCCTCAGCAATTTTGATAAAGAAGAACAAAGTAGGAGGCATCACAATACCTGATATCAAACTATACCACAAGACCACGGTAATCAAGACAGCCTGTTACTGGCATAAGAACAGACATATAGATCAATGGAACCCAGAAATAAACCAATGACTGTACAGTCAATTAATATTTAACAAATGGAGCAAAAACATAAAATGGAGCAAAAATAGCCTCTTCAACAAATGGTGTTGCGAGAACTGGAATGGTACATGCAAAAAAAATCAAACTACACCACCAACTTACACCATATACAAGAAAAAATTCAAAATGGATAAAAGATTTAAACATAAGCCATGACACCATAAAAGTTGTAGAGAAAAACATAGGCAGTAAAATTTCAGATATCCCATGCAGCAGTGTTTTCACAGATATATCCTCTAGGGCAAGGGAAATAAAGGAAAAAAATAAAAGGGACCGCATCAGATTAAAAATCTTCTGCTCATCTAAAGAAAATATCATCAAAATGAAAATGGAACCAACCATATGAAAAAACATTTGACAATGCTACCTTGGACAAGGGTTTTATCTCCAAAATATATAAAGATCTCATACAACTCAATACCAGGAAGACAAATAATCCAATTAAGAAATGGGCAAAGGATTTCCAGCCAAGATGGAGGCATAGCTGGACACACTGTACCTCCTCTCACAACCAAGATTAAGGACAACAAAAATATAGAACCAAAAAGAAAAAAGAAAACCCAACCAGGACAGAGAGAAAATTGAATTGTGCGGGAGTCTGACACAATGATTCACCCAGACCAGTAAGAGGGGTGGAGTCAGTGGCCGGCAGAGTCTGCAGCGGGCAGAGTTGGAACGTGGCGGGATAAGCCGGTGGTGGTCCTGGGAGTGCAGTCACTCCAGGCGCACAGACAGCAGTGTGCTGAACGCTAGGAGGCCAATTGGGGCGTACAAGGTAGCTGACTGCGGACACACATTCACGCACAGATAAACTAGTCAAAATGGGCAGCAAGACAGACTGCGCGACGCAGGGTCCCAGCACCAGGAAGTGAAGCCTAAAAACACCCATTGAAAATACTTGTAGGGGCTGAGGAGCCAGGAGGGAGTCCCAGCCTCACAGGAGAGTTCATTTGGGAGACCCATTGTGTCCTAGAGCATGCACAGGCCCACCCACCTGGGAATCAGCACCAGAAGGGCCCAATATGACAGGGGAAAGAGGCTGAAGGGACTGGAATCTGCGAAACAGCGTGGAGCAAGCTCCATTGTTCCCTCTTGAACCCCACCCCCACATCCAGCATCACAACCCAGTGACTGGGCTGCCCTGCCCTGGTGAACACCTAAGGCTCCACCCCTCACTATGTAACAGCCGTGACCAGACAAAAACAAAGAAACCAAAACCAAGGGTGGCTCAAAAGGGAGAACAAACTGGGTCCGTAGAGCTAATTCATCTGAGTGAAAAAGAGGTGGTCAATCTATCAGATGCAGATCTCATAGCACTGGTAGCCAACCTATCAGAAGCACAGTTCAAAGCTCTGGTGATTAGGAAGCTCACAGAATTGGTTGATTTTGGTCACAAATTAGAGGAACAAATGGAGGCTACAATAAGTGAGATGAAGAAAAATGCACAGAGAACCAATAGTGATGAGAGGAAAACTGGGACTCAAATCAATGGAGTGGACCAGAAGGAAGAAAGAAACAACCAAACAAAAAACAAGGAAGAAACAAGAATTCAAAAAAAAATGAGGAGAGGCTTAGGAACCTCCAGGACATCTTTAAATGTCCCAACATCCGAATTATAGGGGTACCAGAAGGGGAAGAAGAAGAGCAACAAGTGGAAAAGTTATTTGAACAAATAATAAAGGAGAACTTCCCCAATCTGGCAAAGGAAATAGACTTCCAGGAAGTCCAGGAAGCTCAGAGAGTCCCAAAGAAGTTGGACCCAAGGAGGAACACACCAAGGCATGTCATAATTCCATTAGCCAAGATTACAATGAAGGAGAGGATTCTAGAAGCAGCAAGGGATAAGGGCACAGTCACCTACAAAGGAGTTCCCATCAGACTGTCAGCTGATTTCTCAAAAGAGACCTTCCAGGCAAGAAGGGGCTGGAAACAAGTATTCCAAGTCATGAAAGGCAATGACCTCCATCCAAGATTGCTCTACCCAGCAAAGCTGTCATTTAGAATGGAAGAGAAGATAAAGTGCTTCTCAGATAAGGTCAAGTGAAAGGAGTTCATCATCACCAAGCCCTTATTAAATGAAATGTTCAAGGGACTTATCTAAGAAAAAGAAGATAAAAAATAGGACAGTAAAAAGACAGCAAACTGACAGATATTAACAACCACACCTAAAACAAAAGCAAACTAAGCAAACAAGTAGAACAGCAGCAGAAACACAGAAATGGAGGTCACATGGAGGGTTAGCAAGAGGGGAGTGGGAGGAGGAGAGGGAGGGAAAAGGTACAGAGAATAAGTAGCATAGACAGTGGGTAGAAAATAGACAGGGGGAGGGAAAAAATAATGTGGGAAAAGTAGAAGCTAAAGAACTTATGACACATGGACATGAACTAAAGGGAGGAATGTGGGTAGGAGGGGGTGTGCAGGGTGGAGGGGAATGATGGGGGAGAAATGGGACAACTGTAATAGCATAATCAATAAAATATATTTTTTAAAAAAGGAAAAAATGGGCAAAGGACATGAACAGACACTTCTCCAAGGAGGACATACAGAGGGTGCATAGGCATGTGAGAGGATGCTCAGCATCACTAGCCATCAGAGATGCAAATGAAAACCCCAATAAGATACCACTTCACGGAAGTTAGAATGGTCATCATAAACAAATCAATAAACAACAAATGCTTGTGAGGTTGTGTAGATAAGGGAACCCTAGTACACTGTTGATGGGAATGCAGACTGGTGCAGCCACTGTGGAAAGCAGTATGGAATTTCCGCAAAAAAACTAAAAACAGAACTGCCTTTTGATCCAGCAATTTCACTGCTGAGATTATACCCTAAGAATCTGAAATACCAATTCAAAAGAACCTGTGTACCCCTATGTTCATAGCAGCATTATTTACAATAGCCAAGTGCTGGAAACAGCCTAAGTGCCCATCAGTAAATGAATAGATCAAAAAAAAAAAAAAAAACTGTGGTACATTTACACAATGGAATATTACTTAGCAGAAAAAAAGAAGGAGCTCCTACCCTTTGTGACAGCATGGATGGAACTGCATCTTTTTTAAAGATGTTCTTTCTTTCTTTCTTTCTTTCTTTCTTTCTTTCTTTCTTTCTTTCTTTCTTTCTTCATTTTTAGAGAGAAAGGAAGGGAGGGAGAAAGAGGGGGAAAGAAACATCAATGTGAGAGAGAAACATTGGTTAGTTGCCCCTCATCCACACCCCAACTGGGGACCAAACCCCCATCCTGTGCATATGCCCTAACCAGGAATTGAACCAGCAACCTTTCACTTTGTGAGACAATGCCCAACAAACTAAGCCACACTGTTCAGGGCTATCCTGTTCTGGGTTTTGCCAGTTTTTGTCCTCTTTGCTTTTTGGTTTTTGAAGATTCTATTGATACATCTCTGATTCAGAGATGCTTTCCTCTGCCCTTGATTTTCTTCTGTTTTTCAATCTTCATACTGAGAAGCTTACATCTTTGTCTTTAAGAGTCAGGGACTGTGATGAAGTTTAGATTTTTACTTTACTTAGAAGCTAATAAATTAACCTGCCACACTTCTGTGGTTGCTGGCAGAAGGCACAAGACTCATAAGTCAGAGACATAGTCAGTGCAAGCAGCCTGAGGACATGTCTGGACCAGTTCCCCTTGTCCCCTTAGTCTCAAAAAGCACTACAGAGTGGTCCAAGTGGATGTTGCACACACAAAGAGTTTTTGTCAACTACAGAAACCTTGAGCTTAAGGAACTCAAATCCTTGGTAGTGGGCAGGAAGCTTGCCTGAACTATTTGCCTGAAATGAAATCATTATCTTTATAATACTAGACAATAAAAAACTCTGCTTTTTGCTCCAGAGGAAGACAGTCTCTCCATCCCCAAGGATGTTTGCTTTACAAACACCCCCAAAAGGATAGTCCAGAACAAAGATGGCCAATGCCTTTGCTCATATGAAACTGGGAAGGAAAAAAAAAGAAACTGGAAAAGCTGGCATTTGTGCTGCCTGTCACCTACCAGACCCAGTAAGCAGAGGCAGGGATTGAATCTTTATGGTAGCTTTATTCAGATGGCCAGCAATTTGAGAAGATGGTGGGTTTGCACCCTAACAGACCATCTTATATTTCCTTTCAAGCCAGCCTTTTTTATAAGGGAGCAAAAGTGTAGGTAAGGGATTTGGAATTCAAGAAAGGGGTTAATCAGATAAAAGCTGCAGTCTGGCAATTTCCCTTGCATCCTTTTATCCACTGACCTGTCATTTTCTTTGTCTGTGTCCTGTGTCCTGTGTCCTCTGTCCTGCATGATTTTCTTTATATGTGTCCTGGGTGGCGGACTGTCTCTCCCTGGAACAAAAGGCTCAGATACCTCCTTGATTGCTTTGGTCTCTTCTAGAGCACAAAGGTCAATCACTTGTGGTCTCCTGGAGTCAGTGCGGACCATATCTGCAGTTCCTGAAACAATAGCTTTTTACATGCATTAACTACTAGGCTTATTAACTATTACCTTAAACTAAAATTTTCCAACTCTTGAGTCCCCTATCAATAAGACATGTAGAAATGTGAAAGATTCATGGAGAGTTGTCTTATAAAAGAGAAAGAAAGAATGAGAGAGAGAGAGAGAAGAGAGAGAGAGAGAGACAGGAAAGGGCAGAGAGAGAGGAAAGAGAGAAAAAGAAAGGCTGTGGGAGAGAGAGAAGAGAAGAGAAAGAGAGGAAGAGACAGAGTTCAGCATTTAAAAGGTATACACACACACACACACACACACACACACACACATACCCCAAAGGGAACAAATTACCTCTAGAGGTAAATGTTGTCTACATTAAACTTGTTCATATGCATAGACTAGAATTGGTGAGAGCCCAGAGGGCAATATCACATAGCTCTGTGTATTTAAATGACAAGAAGTTTATAGATAATGGGTTATTTGAAGAATGATTGCTGGAAGTATTTTTATCCTCACCTTCAAGAGCAATTTCAGACTAGATTGTAGTATATTATCCCTGACACTCTTAGCAATAGGGGATCCCCCCCATCTCTCACTTTTGCAAATAATGGCAATAGACCACTCTGAAACATTTTTAGATCTCATTTGATTCCAAACTGCCTTTATTCTAGAATATAAGCAAAGCTGAGCGTATTTTGAGGCCTGATGGAAATAAGACTGTAAGTGAGTGGAAGATAAAGAAGCTGTATATAAATGGCCTTGGTGACAATGTTTCAATAGTCAGGGAATACCATGCCTGCAATATTGGCAGTATTAAGAGATACTTGGCACAGATAGCAGAACCACCCATATCAATGGAACAGGAAAGTATCGGTGTAGCTGTCTCTCAGAATCAGTAGTAATGGCCCCTGCACTGGGTCTTAGGTAGGTGCTGCACGCAAAAACACATCATCAGCAAACAGTGAAAGAGAAGGCAAATAGCAAACGTCGGAGGGTACCAAGTGTAAGACACTTTTAGCAGGCACATCAAGGAGATAAGTGTCTGTGCAGAGAGTGGACGGTGGCAGAGCAGAGAAACCTTTCCCTTTTTTCAATTGTTATTACTATTCTATTTTCTGTCACCCCAGGTTGGAGTAACCTGGGAAACATGGTTTACTTTATAGAAGAGTGACCTCATTTCTGAACGCAGATACGTTTAATGACAAAGTTAGAATTAACCTGGTGACATTCTTCCCCCACCCCCAGCAAACACTGCCAATTCATGGGTACAGAAACATGCAGTTTTGTGCGTAATACAATTTTAATGTGATCATTTACATTAGCATATATCAAAAATGTCTAATAGTTATTGTATTCACATAGTTAAAATTATATCTGCAGCTCCCTCCTCTGTCACTTTTTTTAAATACAGTTTCCCTGCTGCTTGTTAAAATAATTCATCTTCACAGCATTGTTTTATTCCAAATTTTTCAGGAGATTTTCTTTGAACAACTCCATTTCTATTAACTAACATTTTTCTTTTTGCTAAGTTAAAAAACCACAACGTCAGAGCAAAGAGCACAAACTCTGTTACAAAGATTATATCAATTTCTCTCATCAGATCTCTTATTTATTTATTTTAATTTCAAGATAGATTTCAAACTTGTAATATTTTTAGTTTAAACTGGAATATTGGCCTGTCTCTTTCAGACACTGTTTTTCTTGGCTGACTGTATTACACGTCTTGCACATATCTCCATATGTACTTGTGGAATGAATTGTACCACAAACTGGTGATCAAAATGTTCCCATATTAACTTCTAAGGCAATCAGCAAGGGTTATCCTATCAGAGACGATTGAGTTGTCTGAACTGGTATTACCATGGTGTCGGGAACATGACTTCTCATCTTGCCACAAGAAAGGTCCATTTAAGCAGGAACTCTGTTTTGCTCACAGCTGGTGACATCACTAAATATAGTGAAGAGCACAAAGTCATTGTCCAATACTTATTTGTTGAATGAATAAACAAGTGCTTAAGACCATCCACCAGATTCCTGATACCTTCAAGATAAAGACACAATTCTTCATTGTTGAATACTTTGATCTCAATGGCCTAACTGTATCTCTTCAGGAGACCACTAATTTCTGTTCCTGTGATGCAGAACTGCTTTGCCCCAGGACAATTCTTGGACATTCCAGAACATTTTTACAAAGAATCTCTTGCTTGACTACCAAAATAGACAAATCATCATATTGTGGATAGATTTTATTAGTTTAATTTTCTGGAGGCGAACTCATTCCCAACCTCTTGTCAGACACTGTTTCAAACATGATTGCATCAGTCTGTGGAAGTGAAGTAATGCTGAGGTAACAAGTAATTCTAAAGTCTTTAGTGACCTATAAACCTGAGGTTAGTTGTTCTCACTCACAGCCCGTGTCCACAGCTGGTCAACAGTGGGGTCTGAGCATCATGGTCCCCCTCGGTCCAGTTAGTGATACATCTACGCTGAAAAAACAGAGATGCAGCCAGAACATGCCAGTCACAGTGGCAGAGGAAAAAGAGAGAATGGCAAAGAATATCCTGGTCCTCAGCTTCTGCCTGCCAGTGCCACACAGCACATCTGCTCAACATTTTATTAGCCAACACAAGTCATGTGGTCACATCTGAAATCAATGCACAGGCCAAGAATGTATAATTCTCCTCTAAGAATGGAATGCAAATATTGGTAAACAGTAATGCACTGAACCAAATATTGATAAACACATGCACTAAAAATAGAATATAGAATATCAAATAAGTCACTTAACAGCATCTGGGTCTAAACCCAAGTCATCCTCACCAAGACTAGGAAAAAAAACAGACCAAAATGTGTCACTTAATTTTTACTTTAATATTTGGAGAAATATAAGCTACAAGTTCTTTTCCCTACACAATAACCTACAAAAACTATTATAAAATTCATTAAACCAGTTACAGAATTCCTTTCCAATTGATGGAGAAGATAAAATTAATATGGCAAAAGATTTGTTTAAAAAAGCAAACACTCACAAAAGATATAAAGCTTAACAAAATATGGGAGAATACCACACACTGTATTATCACAACACACAGGAAAGGTTTAAAGTCCCATAATGAGAGGCACATACTAGTCAAAAATTAAAAACCAGCCATGTGCCACCTGAGAGACAAACCTAAAGTACAATAAAGCAAAAATGGTAAAAATAAAGGCATAAATCATTTAAATTATAAGCAAACAAAAGAAAGCTGGTAGTGAAATATCAATTCAGGGAAAGTAGAATTTAAATTAAAAAAAGTAAATGTGATAAAGAGGGTAATTTAGTGATGATAAAAAATAATTCACAATGGAGAGAGAGTAGTTATTAACTAATATATATCAGATATGTCCCCACAGAACAAGTGACACAACTTTAGTCCTGTGTGGATCAAGGAGTAAAATTAAACCCCTTCCATGAAATCTAGAATTCAGTTTATCTCATCTATAGAAAAAATGTGGTATTCTGCTCATAGTCCTAGAAAGCTGTGAATTAGTTTATCAGCTGCTTAGAAACTTGGAAGAAGAGCGACGTTACCCAGAAAAATAAAAATCTAAAGCCTGCTACAGTCACCTATGTGGGATCCAAATGTACAAGACTTGCTTAGAACGAGAACCACAAGCTAAAATAACATGAAAATTAATCTAGGTAAAAAAAATTGTAGTATCTTCTCACATTGAAATACAGCAAGGAGAATGATCAACAGCACCACATAAAATATGGGTGAACCTCACAAATACAATGTTGAATGAAAGAAGCCATTCAGAAAACTACATAAAGTTTAAATACAGACACACCTAATCAACAGTGATAAGGATGGTATAAAACTAACAGTAACCCAAACCTGGAACCGATTCCTAAATCTGACCCTACACATAACCCTAATCCTAAACTTAAACTGAATCCTAAATCCAACCCTAAACCTAATCTCTAAATTTAAATCTAAACCTAAAAGGAAAAAAAAAAAACGTAGGATGGTAGACCCTGCGCTGCAGAGCAGGGCTGGTTCTGACTGAAAGGGGCACAAGGCTGGCTGCTGAGGTGCTGGTAATGTTTTTTCCATCTTGGGGAGAGTTATAGAAATGGTTCACTTTGTGAAAATGTATGGAGCTATATGCTTATGATATTGCCCTTTTCTATATGGAGATGATCTCTTATACTTCCATAAATACCTCCATTATATGTTATACTTCAATAAAATGAAAGGAAACTAGGTCCTAATCTATTGAAACTCAATTAAAAACAAAATCCACCCTCTAAAGACACTTTCACAACCCAGGGCAACTGTCATTCATCCCTTACCCAGAACAAATGAGACTCCCTCAGGAAAAAAAGTAACAGCCTTTGCCTGATGAAGTCGCAGAACAAATTACAAACATTCAAATATGACAGATATCAACAGTGATGTCGATGACAGCATTTGTAAAACTAAGTTTTGAGTCCCCAAAAAGAATACCCGAAGAACCAGTTGCTCAGTGAAAACTATTGATCAATAAAAACTACGAGAGTTACTGCAGTAAGAAAGGACACAGTCTTATAGAGACTGAGGAATGTCTCAGAAGAGGAAAATCAAGATAAGATGCATATAGGGTTTTAAGATCTGAGCTAGGTGATTTTAAGGTGAGTCTTGGAGGGCAGGCAACTGGCTGGGATTGGGTAAAATTTATGATATAGTTGTGTTGGACAGATGAACACAGTGAAACTGGGAACTTGAAGCAAGTTCTTGATAAGTAAGCTATTTTAGTTGGTTTACAATCTTAAACTCTGGGAGCAATTATTTCCTGGACCAAGTAGATTGGCCTGGTCTCAGTACTGGGTTGTCAAAACCAGGAAAGTATAATTTGGTCCAAAATTGATTAGCACAGGGACAAGAAGTATGTTGTTTTCAGTAATGTATATTTATATTTTCAAATAAAATACAAAATTATGTGTGTATACATGTATATATATTTTCAAGTTCAAAACTGATGTATATTTATATTTTCAACTGCAAAACATTTATAGCCATAGTGAGTAAAAGTGTAAATTAACAATAAATATTTCTAAAATACTGTTGCTCAAATATACATTAATAATAAATAATTTTAATAAAAACAAGATTTTCAATAATAATAAACATTAAATAAAAATAAAACAAAACAACACTAAAATTAAAAATATTCAAGAACTGCCCTTTTTATAGATAGTGAGCTGTATTTTGTTTCAAAGAATGCTTTTCTGGCTTTTTCTTCTTTAGTTTTATCATGAAGAGATTAAGATGCCAGTTCAGTTACTAGGATCATTTTCAGTTCTGTCATATTAATATGCTTGTTCAAAAAGTCTTTGATTAAAGTACAGATTATTTTTGCAATAAACACATTGGTTAATTTAATTTTTTTCCCTGCTCCTCAGGATTATGGAGAGAAGTGAAAAATTACTCTATGAATTCAATCCATTTTTAATTAACATGCCAATAGAATTATCCAGGTGAGTTTTCCTTAAAGCATGCACACCCGCACATACACACACACCAAACTATAAAGGAAAAGGTTGATAACTTTAGCTATATTAAAATTTAGAATGTCTTTACAATAAAAGATAATATAAATAAAATCAGTAGACCAGCCAAAAGCTGGAAGAATACTTTAGCAATATATACAAACAACAGTTGATTGCTATATAAAGTAAATAAAGAAATTTTATAATCAAATGTAAAAGATAATAGAAAATTGTACAAAACAATTTACACAAGAAAGTAAAGAAGAACTATATTTATTTTTTATCATTTTTTAAATCTTCACCTAAGGACATTTTTTCCCCATTGCTATTAGAGAGAGAGGAATGGAGAGAGGGAGGGAGAGAGAGAAACACTGATGCAATACAAGCATCAGTTGGTTGCCTCCCGTGTGCACCCAGACGGGGATTGAACCCAGAACCTTCCAGTTATGGAACGATGCTCCAACCAACCTAGTCACTCCAGCCAGGGCAACAATAACTATATTTAAAGACAACCTGATTATTAACCAGGTAAATGATAATTAAAATAACAGAATATTATTTCATCCATCCCATTGATAAAATTAAAAAGCCAAATCAAGTCTTTACCACTTGGAAATCAAAATATCACACTATCTTCTATAATAAGTACTATATTATATAAGCCCAAATAGCAGAAAGTAAAAACACTGAATTTCAGAATATAACCAGTGCTGTAGAGGTATATTAATGATTTCATTATTCGAAAACAACGATAAAATTTTTAAACCAACTTTCCAATTTAAAAAGTTTGGGAAAATGTCAAACAAGCAGGCAAAAGAGAAGAAAGAAAATAATCAAAATAATGAACAATGTAGTAACTGCAAAATAAAAAAATACTGATAAATTCAAAGATGGTTATAAGGGAGCGAGAAAACAAATCAATCAAATTAACTATAAAATATAAAATCTGAAAAATCTAACATAAAAGAAAAACAAAAAATTAAATTAAGAATGAATAAAGGGAGATATCTGAATATTCTTGAATCACAATGAAGTACATTGTTCTCTTGGAAAATTAAAATTGCCAAAACAGACTCAAATAGTACAGACATGAATAAAACAATGAAATGTTACTAAAAATTATGTCCAAAAATATTGAGTTGGCCAAAGATTTCATTTGTTTTTTTCATATGATGGCTCTACTAGTGCTTAGTTGTCCTTCATTCAAAACAATTTTGTTATTGAGACAGCTGTCATATCAGTGTGCATTTAAAAAAAAATAAAAATTTGTGAATTTTTATGCAGTAGCCATTTAAATATTGAAGGTGGAAGAAAATATGAAACTTTTTTAGCATATTATGCTTTATTATTTCAAGACATAAAAATGCAACTGACATGCAAAAAAGAAATTGTTCAGTGTTTGGAGAAGGTGCTGTGACTGAATGAATGTGTCAAAAGAGGTTTGCAAAGTTTCGTGCTGGAGATTTCTCACTGGATGATGTTCCATGGTTGGGTAGACCAGTTGAAGTTGATAGAAATCAAATCCAAACATTAACTGAGAACAATCAACATTATACCACATGGGAAATAGCCAACATACTCAAAACATCCAAATTAATAAATTTATTGGTGAAAATGAAAAAATGTGTCTTTTATTTTTTCCATAAAATAATGAGTTGGCCAAAGATTTCCTTTGGTTTTTCCATACGATGGCTCTACTAGTGCTTAGTTATCCTTAACTTCATTCAAAACAATTTTGTTATTGTGACAGCTGTCATATCAGTGTGCATTTTATGGAAAAATAAAAGACACATTTAGTTTCATATTTTTATGGAACTAAAGGGACATTTTTGCCAATCCCATAGTTCTAGGTTCAACAAATATTACTGGAAAGTGCAGCCAAACTGTCAAAGCACTAAGTGTTTTCTATGCTTAGAAACTCTTAGGGGCCTAAAAAAAAAAAAGCTGGGATTTCATCCAATCCTTTTGAGGTTGCTAGCAATAACCCTGGTATAAAATAAACATGGTAGAGTTTATAAAAATAAAAGTAAACCTCAGACTACCAAACATGCAATATTAATCAAAGTGTCTGTTTTGTTGGATTGTCTTGTGACAGAAACTCAAAATTGGAAGGAGAGTATACCAAATGTCTACGTACTTGCAAATGCTAAAATAAGAAGAGCAAAATATACAGAAAGGTTTAAATAAATGGCACTAAAAGAAGTAGAAACATATTTACATCTCTTCTGGGGCCCCTTCAGTAGACTTCTTTTTCAAGCTGATGATAATACTCCAGAAACAGCACATATAATGAAATCGATAGTAAGTTAGAGATGAGCCACCTGTGTTCCAAATGTCATGAATCACTCTCTGTGGTTATCATCTAGGGTGATACTCACCCAGAGGGCTTGTGGTGAGACATGGTCCACAGATACCTACAACATTTATGATATAAAAGTAATCATCCTAAATGGATTTTGATTAAAATTGATGGATCACATGGAATAAATAAACAAAAAACTGTGATGAAATGTTATAGCAGTGATGAAATTGTGCATAGAGCTTAAAGGCCGTTGGGGGTGGGGCATAAATGAGAGAAAGATTGACAGAAGAAGTGACGTTTGCACAGATCTGCTTTTACTCATTTAGCTTCAATTTCACCTCCCAGTTCTGCCATCTCTAACCTTTATATTCTAGTTTTGTTGTTTGGCTATTTGTTGTTTGGTTAGTTGTTTAAAAAATTACAATTTGCTTACTGGTTCCCAAGGTCAATAAATTTCTGTAGTTTATTTGTGTCACCATCATAATTACATAGAAAAGAAAAATATATCTTACTGAGAATAATTTTTATAAATGTATTAAGATATATTTAATGACTTATTAGTTGTTAGGTGGCCAAACCGTACTAGAAGTATCTTACAAATAGTTTGAGACAAAGGCTTGTGGCCTAGCTGTGAAAAATCTCTCAAAGTAGTTAATACATTTCTACAGTATTACTGAAAACTTGCTAAACTTAGGAAAGAATTTTGGCCAGATATCACAAGAAATTTGTACTTGTGGACTTCTAATAAATGTATACTGTTTTCATGCAACTAACCATATGCATTAGGGCTTATCAATATTGGACCCTAATGATTAAATGATTAATACTTCTTCCTTTTGTACACATGGAAGATAATTTCACCAAATGTAATTTGAGTTCATGACTAGTATCTGATATTGTGAAGCAAAAAAAAAACAACAAAAACCAGGACGACATGAAGAGCAAGGACACAGCTACTATATTGTCAAGAACATGGGACTAAGAACAGATGCAGAGGTTCTAGTCCCAGCACAGCCACTAACAAAGTAAACAATTTTCGTCAAGTCACCTCACCTCTCTGGACTTAAATTTCCTTCCAGTTATAAAATTCTCCTTATCAAATTACCCATGATGTCACTTTGAAAGACAGAGACCTGACCTTAAGAGCATCAAATTCAGGAAACAAACTTTTGCTAATAGAGGGGATAGAAATTTTATTCAAAACTACTGAGAACTCTGCATCAGGGTAGAGAGTTGAATCAGTCAGGGCACAGCAACTATTCTAATGGCTACTCCACACCTCTCCCACAAGCTCTCTGGCTACCAGGACTGCCAGACAAGTTGAACAATATTGGATGAAAGTGACAAAAAATTGTAGCCCAATTTGGGAGTCAAAGCAGCTCTACCCAATATACAGAAACAAACACAGGGAGGCTGCCAAATTGAGGACAAAAAGAAACATGGCCCAAATGAAAGAACAGAACAAAACCCAGAAAAAGAACTAAACGAAACAGAGATAGCCAACCTGTCAGATGCAGAGTTAAAACACTGGTGATCAGGATGCTCAGAGAACTCATTGAGTATGGCAACAAGATAAAGGAAGAGATGAAGGTTGCACTAAGCAAAATAAAGAAAAATCTATAGGGAGCCATCAGTGAAGGGAAGGAAGCCAGGACTCAAATCAATAATTTGGAAAATAAGGAAGAAATAAACATTCAACCAGAACAGAAAGAAGAAATAAGAATGGAAAAAACAAAAACAAAAAATGAGGATAGTATAAGAAGACCCTGGGACATCTCCAAACATGCCAACATCCAAATCTTAGGAATGCCAGAAGGCAAAGAGGAAGAGCAAGAAATTGAAAACTTATTTGAAAAAATAATGAAAGGAAACTTTTTTAATTTGGTGAAGGAAGTAGACATACAAGTCCAGGAAGCACAGAAAGTACCAAATAAGTTGGACCCAAAGAAGACCACACCAAGACACATTATAATTAAAATGGCAAAGGTTAAAGGTACAGAGAGAATCTTAAAGGGAGCAAGAGAAAGGTAGAGAGTTGCCTTCAAAGGAGTTCCCATAAGAAATCAGCTGATTTCTCAAAATAAATTTTTCAGGCAAGAAAGGACAAGCAAAACATATTCAAAATAATGCAAAGTAAGGACCTACAACCTAGACTACGCTACCTAGAAAAGCTATTATTTAGAACGGAAGGGCAGATAAAGTGCTTCCCAGACAAGGTAAAGTTAAAGGAGTTCATTACCACCAAGCCATTATTACATGAAATGTTAAAGGGACTTATTTAAGCAAAAGAAGATAAAAAATATTAACATTAAAAAGGCAACATATTTACAACTATCAAAAACTGAATCTACAACAAATAAATGAATAAACAAACTAAGCTAACATCCAGAACAGAAACAGAAATAGGTATGGAGATCATTTGGAGGATTATCAGTGAGGAAGAGGAATGTGGAGAATGGAGGAAAAGGTGCAGGTATTAAAAAGCATAATCGGTGGGTACAAAATAGGCAGGAGGGTGTTAAAACTAGGATAGGAAGTAGAGAAGCCAAAGAACTTATATGCCTAACCCATGGACATGAACTAAGGGAGAAGATTGCTGGAGGGGAACAGGGGTACCAACAGAGTAGGGCAAAGGAGGAAAAATTGGGACAACTTAATAACATAATCAATAAAATGTCCTTTAAAATATTTTTATTATGGTAAGGTGTATATATCACAAAGTTCACCATTCTAATCATTTCTGTGAGGCATTAATCACTTTCACAACGTTTGCCTCTATGACCACATAATTTTTTTAATGGATGTTTATATTCATTCATCTGTCAGTGCTGAAGGCACACAATCTGTGCCTTCAATCAGGCGGTCTTCCAAAGTCCAATTCTGGAATCAAAGACTAGCGGCTGTCAAGTGCCCGCCAAAGGAAGAGCTACAGGAGGGGCCTGGGAGACGCTGTGGGCGGGGCTGAGGGCGGGGCCTGAGTTAGACTCTGACCGGGGAGGGACAAAGGAGCTGCGGGCTAGGCACGGGCGGGGCGTAGAAGGCGGGCCTGTTCTGATGATTCCCTTCGCCAGCGCCAGGGCCTGTCCCGGATGCCCCTGGGGCCGGGGCGCTGAGTGGGGGCATTTCCTCCGGCCCCGCTCCTGGGCGGCAGTGGCCTGACAGGAAGCCTGAGTGGGATGCGGCTGACGCGGAAACGGCTGTGCTCGTTTCTCATCGCTTTGTACTGCCTCTTCTCTCTCTACGCTGCTTACCACGTCTTTTTCGGGCGTCGCCGCCGGGCACCGGCCGCGTCTTTGCGGGGCCCTAGGAAAGGGGCGGCCCCGGCGCGGGAGGGGCGCGGCCGAGGTAGGATACAGAGCAGTGGCCTGGGTCCCTGGCTGCGCGCTCCTGCGCTGGGGTGCGGGTTTAGCGGGGACCCGGCAGAGCCAAGCCGCGTGGGTGGGGATCCCGCTCTCGGGTCCGGAGCTGCCCTGGGGTCCCGCGATGCGCTTTTCCTGCTCCAGCTCTCCGTAACCTGCCCTGGGCGCGGGACTGGAGGGTGTACGAGTACCTCAGTGCCGCTGGAGTCCCACACGCTGTCCCCACTTAGCACCCTCAAAGCTGACAGCGCGCACACCTTTGAAACTTGTCATAAACATACGAGACGTTGTCACAAAATGCCAGAGATTCGCGGGAATGCTGCTGGATGTAAGACACCTATTTCCATATGGAAACAAAGAGTCTTCTCTAATCATGCAGCGATTTCGGAACGCCAGGACGCTTTACCTCCAAGTACTGTCCCCTGGCCTGTATTTTGACCTACGTCAGGTTGGGACAGATGCTTATCTCTTCCCTTTTCAGAATTTTGCACAATAGTATTTAAAACCGTTGGACACTTTATTCTTAAGTCAAATTTTTGTGTATAGGTTATGTATACACAATCTATAAAGAATTGCAAAAGTTAAACTTGTAATTTGATACATATCCAGTTATTTTAGAAGGTTTTTGTTTAATGGAGATAATTTTATCTCTTCAGATCTTTCAGAGTAAAGGGTTAATAAAAATTAGATTCTGATTTCCTTTTTTAAAAAAATGTATGTTTAACCAGTCCAAATTCTGTTGTATTGCCTCTTTGAAAAATTAAAGTTAGGGTGAAATTAGAACTCTCTAATATCTAATTTAAATGGCTTGAATTTACAACTCTAGCTCTACCTTACTTACAAACACTGTTACTTTTTTTAAAACACAGAACCATCTACTTTGGGAAGTGAAGAATGGAATCCTTGGGAAGAAGATGAAAAACAGGAGCAACAACACAGATTTAAAACGAGCCTTCAAATATTAAATAAATCCACAAAAGGGAAAACAGACTTCCGAGTGCAAATCTGGGGCAAAGCTGCCATTGGTGAGTTAATGTGTACAGTTAAGACATGTAAAAAGCATCACGAAATGTACTTTATTAATAGTAGATTCAATTCATTTTAATACATTTATAGCTTATTTTATCACTTCTTAAAATAATGCATTTTTTCAATATTTCATTTCTCTTTTTCATTAGGCAATATCTGTGTAAATGCAGGCACACACATTCTATCATTGGTCTTTAGCCAAGCACAAGTTGATTTGTTGATACAAAGAATGGGTTGTGTAAGCATTATTAGAGTTAAATGCATATGTCAACTAAATTGTCATGAATCTGTGTGTATTCATACTTGATACACAAGTATAAATTGTGACCACTGTCCTTGATGGCCAGACAAGTTTGGGAAACATTGAACCACGGGAAGGTAAACCAGGTTCTTTGTTGATTTCTCAGAGCCTTTCGTAGGCCAATAATTATTGTCAGTGTACAAGAAGGGGATATAGTATGTAGCTGATTAAACTTGATTGCCCTCAAAAGCATTTTCCTCTGAGTAAGTAGCCTAGCATTCCAACTTATATATTATGCTCAATTAGAGAATGGAGCCCTCAATTCTTAGAAGAGTCAGAAAGAATTGAATTGGAAGGGGCTTTATTTGGCCTTTAAATATGAGTTGGATTTATATGGGCAGTAAGGGATATGGATAGAAAGTACCAGAGGAGAGGAAAGGAAACAGGGCAAAGCCTGGCCCATGGAGTTTCATAAATTCATTCACACTTGCATGCAAATATACATCCTTGAAGATTACCACTAACTTCTAAATTTCAGGTACCCAGAAACAGGCCTCCAATCATCAATTTCTAACAATTTTTTCTTTATAAAATCTCTAATATTAAATTTTGCTTTTAAATGATCAATTTCCTCTAGTTTTTAATTATTATCAATTTAATCAATTAAATGATCATTTCCTTTAGTTTTTAATTAAATCTACATCTTAACAAGTTGTAATATATCTAGACTTTTCTCTTTTTAATCAGTAAGCACAAAGTGGCCACATGAGTTTAGTCAAACTCTACTTTCATCAACCTATTCCCCAGGTACAGTAATAGCATACCAGTTAATAGACATTCCTGTTAAAAGGGAGAAAATGGAAGTAAAATTGAGTCACTGGTCCAAGCAATTTTGAGATCCAACCAAGCAAACTCCATTTGGTTTCAAGGCCTGGGGATAATCTGGCTCAAAGCTTTGCTTCTGGCCTTTCAGCTCTGCCTTCAGAGTCATCCTTCCTTTTTTATGAAGGGTGGAATGTGTTTTCAGATCAGTAGTTTTACAATGTGTTTCCTGTGGCAGACCCTTCTGCGTGGCGTGGGCCCAGCTCCCACTTGGAGATGCACAGTACCCACGCCCACAGATAGGTTCTTTTGTGGGTAATCAGATTTGCAATATACTTAGGCTGTTTTTTGAGATTTGCTCTTTGCCTAAAACCCCCTCACCCTGCAAGTACCTGCAGGCCCAGTGTAACTGCCTGCTTATTCATTTCCTAATGTCCTTCTTCTCTGATGTAATGAGGGGCATTGGCTCCTTTGTTGTAATTGGGATAGGAAGAGCCATCTTGGAATGTAAGGAGGAGAGATTATTAGAATAAAGGCCTGTCATGGTGGAGGCCACAGCTTTGGCTCCTCTTGAGAGAAAAGCCTGTCGGTTATCCTTATTCCTCCACCAGACTCGGTAGTCTGTGCATATGTTTTAATTCATCCATAATGACATGGACACTGCTGGCCGGTGTCCGCCTCAGTTTCCTGAAGATAGCCTTCTTCAATTCAACCTCTCTCAGTCCCTGGTAGTCCAAGCTGCCAGTGTTTCTGCTGAGACAACATTCTCAAGAACCTTGTGGGTCTCCTGTGTATGTCTGGGGGTTTGCTGCATTAGGAAAGAGCTCTTCCACAGGTCTTTCCCGGACAATCCCTTCTCTACTTCAGGCTTCTGCTAACATTACTGAACAAGGTCCATTAATTATACATCTAATATCTTCAAAGGGCCCTCTATATGACTAAATATGATCTTTCTAATCTTCTGGGGCACTGGCCAAAAGGATATCAAGTCACATCCTTGGGCTTCTTTCAAGAACATGCTTTCCTGAAAGTGAATCTCCTAAATTTTCACATCTTTTGCAGTTTGAAGAGGCTGAGAATTTCCCAAATCATCAAATAGTGTTTCCTTTTTACTTAACTGTTCTTCCCTCAATCTTGCCTTCCTTTTATGTTTTACTGTAATCAGCAAGAAGAAATTAGGCCACAGCTTTTACACTTTTCCTAGAAATCTCTTCAGCTAAATGTCCAAGTTTATTGTTTATGAATTCTGCTTTCCATATAACGTCAGGACACAATTCAGCTAGGCTTTCTGCTGTTATACAGAAATGTGCCACTTAACAAAGGGATACATTCTGAGAAATGTGTCATTAAGCAATTTTGTCCATGTGCAAATATCACAAACTTAAATGGTATATCCTACTACTGTAAAGTATATCCTGTACTTTTCTGTGACTAGTAGCACAGAAGTTTTGTTTACATCAGCATCACTACAGGTACACAAGTAATGTGTTGTACTATGACTTTATGACATGGCTAGGCATAGGAATTTTTCAGCCCCACTGTAATCTTATCACATACTGCAGTCCCTCATTGACTGAAATACCATTATGTGGTACGTGACCGTACAACAAGGATCCCATTTTCTCCATTTTCTAATATTGTGTTACTCATTTCCTGAACCCTCACCAGCAATGCTTTTAACATACATATTTCTACCAGCTTATGATTTAGGCATTCCTTGGGATGATACAGGTTTTTTCCTACTGTGCTCCAAACTTTCTTCTGCATTCTCACTAGCTGAGTCATTAACATCCATATATCTATCTATAATTTGGTTCAAGGCCATCTAATCTAGGCTTTTTCCCCCTCATACTCCTTAAAATTCTTTTAGCCTCTTTCCATACCTAATTCCAAAGCTACTTCTGAATTTTAAATATTTATTACATTGGTACCCCATTTCCAGGTACCCATAGTCTATAACTATATAATCTGTAGTTTCCTATAGCAGCTATACCCTATTACCAAAAATTTAATGGCTTAAAACAACACAAATTTATGATCTTATGTTTCTGAAGGCAGAAGACTAAAATGTGTCCACGAGGTTATATTCCTTTTGGAGGCTCTAGAGGAGAATCGGAATCTCTTACCGCTTCTACAGGCTACCCGCATTCCTTGACTCACAGCCCTGCATCACTCTGACCTCTTCTCCCATCCTCACATCTCCTTCTCTTACTCTGACCCTTCTGCCTCCCTCTTGTGAGGACCCTTGTGATTACAAAGAGCCTACTCAGAGGATCCAGGATAATCGCCCCACCTGAGCATCCTTAATTTAAGCACATTGAGAAAGTCTCTTTTGCCATGTAATGTAACATATTCACAGGTTCTTGATACTACATCCTTGGACTTTTCAGAGTCCAGGGCCACCATCCAGCCTACTACGATTAGAAAGCTTTACTTCATTGGGCAAGTCTTTAAATGTGTGTGTGTCCTTTAGTTCTGGGATGTCATGAGAATGAAACAAAACTCATCTTTCAGTGTAACTAAAATAGGGTTCCCGGATTTCTTCACCGTGTGACACTGCTTTCCTCTACTCAGAGCTTCCATTCAAGTGAAATTGCGTGAAACAGCAGAGGCTGCCCTAAGGGGAAAAGGTGCAATGGCACTTGTCTGCAGAGGGCTTCAAGCAGTGAGAGATGTGTGTTCAAGTGAGAAGGAGGTGATATCTCCTTGACATATTGAAGGGATATGTATGTACTGGGCTTCTCTGATTATGTTTGGCATAAAATAGTGAATCCTCTCAGTTTGTTATAAAATAGAAATAGTTCTAATCACATGCAGCAGGTCCTCCTAACATCCTTTAATTCAGGTTGTTTTATTGTCATGTTGATGAGCTTACATAGGAATTTAACTCCTGTTTTTATCAATTAGCCTACACTAAAATTGGTTTTGTTTTACGCCCATCCACTTACAGTCACAGAACATATCAAGGACATGAAGTGAGGACTTACTGTAGTAATTTACCTAGTACTACAGCACATTTCAGGATAAAATAGGTAGTAAAGTTCCAATGACGAATAGGCGTTTCTCAAATTTAAAGTAAGAGAGGTTATTGTCTGTCACCCACATTTTGCCACACTTCACACTGACAGCCTCTGAGTTCTGTCCATCCTGCTGTGGCCACCATGCCAATGATTTTGAGCTATTGCCTGATAGCACTGCCCGCCAAGGGACCAAGATGAAAAAATTTTGGTTCCCTAATCAAATGATAAAAGAGCAGAACATAAGCTCATCCCATACGTCAGAGTAGACCAGACAGTAAATGTTTGTTTTTTTTTTAATTACCAGGTTTGTATCTCTGGGAGCATATTTTCGAAGGCTTGCTTGATCCCACTGATGTGACTGCTCAGTGGAGAGAAGGAAATGCAGTTGTAGGAAGAACACACTACAGGTATTGGTGTACAACGTTAACCTTTGCTATGTTGCCATACAGTGTTTTATGCCATTACTGAAAGAAAAATAAGAATAATCTATATTTGTAGAAAATAGTTCCACTTCAACTTGTAAAGAATAGAGATATAAAGCTCATGAATACATATTCATAGTTAAAGCTTATCTTGAACATTTTCTTATGTAATTAAGTACAAATACTCCTCTTTTTTGAATTGTGTCTGTTTCATTTTTATCTAAACATTTCTGATTACAGGAAAAAATTCATGTTCTAAATTTTGTAACATTTATTTGTTTATAAAGCATTTAACATTTCATATCTTAGAGGAATAATGTATAAACTTAAAATCTTTTCTGTTTTTCTCTTTCATATAATAGTTTTGTTCACATATTTTTTATAATAATAGGTGGTATAAAAGCTCTTGCTATGAGTTTTAAAATTTTTATTTATTAAAACATTTCATATATGAGTTCTATAATGATTTAATGATGTAAGTTACCATTTTATTGCAATACGAGAAATCTGTTTTTTACACGCAATAAAACCAAGGCATTGTAAGACTTTTTTGAGCATTTATTTTTATAAAACTTTTAATTATGATGTCATGTTTTCTTAAGATTTTTAATAGGTAGAATTAAGATTTTATTTAGAAAAATTATAATTTTATAATATGAAAGAATGCTGTTTCTATTACATTTTACTTTTTTATTGAAATAAATAAAAATTATTTTAAATGTTTTATTTTATGTAAAAATTATATTATTAGGGGGAAAAAATGTGAACCAAACATTCTGTGTTGTATTAGGGTTCCATTAGAGAAATGAAGAGGAAAAGTTATGTTGTAGTTAGTCTCAATTTTATTTGAATTTTTGCTGCATCTTTAATTTTTTATTTACTTTATATACACTTAGAAAGTAATTTTATTGCATGAATCTTTTCAAAGTAATCATTCTTGAAAAGTAGACAGGCTTTTCATATCATCATTGGTAATGATTATTTTTCCTTTCATCTCCAGGCTTCTACCAATAATTCCATTCAAGAGTTTATACATAGTCCTTAACTGACAATAGTTGGAAGTAAATGTGTGTTATGCATGTATATCTAATATTTTGATATTTTGAAAGTAAATATGTTAAGAATATTAGTCTAATAGTTATACCCACAATGTATAGAATTTTCAGAAAAATTCTTAGAAATTTATAGAAAAGTTAGTATATACTGTTACTATAATGTTACTAAAGGATTTGAGCAAACAACATTAATTCCCAAAAGACAATCTTCCCTTCTGAAATTTTTGCCTGAGATTTTATGTTGATGATCAAATAGATATGCTATTTTCTCTTAGGATTTAAGAGAACTGTGTATTTGAAGAAGTTAACTATTGTGGCAGATTTTCTTAAACAATTTACTAAAATTTTAGGCTCATGAAAAGTAGCGTTCCTAATTTATCCAAAATTAATAAACTTTTTTCTTTTTTAATTAAACTTATTAGGGTGACATTGGGTAATAAGATTATAAAGGCTTCAAGTGCACATGTCTATGATACATGATCTGTATGTTGCATTGTGTGCCCACCACCAAAGTCAAATCGTCTTCCATCGCCATGAATTTGGCTCACTTTACCCTTTACTAACCCCCTCCCTTTTCCCTCTGGTAACCACCATACTATTGTCTCTGTCTGAGTTTTTGTTTGTTTTTCTTGCTTGTTCATTTGTTTTCAGTGTTATATCCCACATGTGAGTGAAATCATATAGTTAAGTTTTTCTGTCTAACTTATTTTCACTAAATTAATAAGAAATTGCAAATTTTGAGTTGACTTGAAGTACATGAGAACAAACTTAAATGTTTCAACACATTGATCATTATTTGACCAAAAGTGAATCAGAAGTAATGGGTCATCTTGAAGAAAAAAAATGGAAAGAATTTCTAAGTCCTCTTGGGGTACTTGTAAATTAGTACCCCGAGAGGGTACTAATATTTTGTTTAAATACATGTTTTAGTTTACAAGGAGCTTATATCATTGACTTTTAGCCTCACAACAATTCTGAGGCAGAAATAAAAATGACATCATTAGTGCTCCAGGGTTGATCAGGCTTATTAATGCTGATTCTTATCAACTTGTAGGCCCAAAGAATGTAATCCAGAATACCAAGTAAATAGCTAGAATGGAATAGAACTATCAGTCCACATGCTTATATTGACCTGACCAGCACATTCTTTCCTTATAGGCAGGCTGCAGTTGATACCATGTCATTTGAGGCTTGTTTGATTAAATATGGAATCAAAATATGGGATTTAACACTATGTACTTCCAAACTGTGTGTTTCAGAAAGGAATAAATGACTCATTGTTCACCAGTGGATCAGTACTATACAGTCTGTTCTCAGCATGTGACTACACGTACATGTGGGGACACAGTGAACTTCTGAGTGAGCCTCATGAAGCCCTGTCACCTCTGGGCAGTGTCGCAGTGTGATTGAGTTGTAAGAGCACAGCCTTTACAGCTGAATATCTCAGTTCACAAACTAGCTGTACCTCTTATTAGCTCTCTGACCCTGGGCGAGTTTCTTATCCTCTCTGTGCTTGAATTTCCTTGAGTTTAAAATAAGGCAAATAGTAGATTCTACACCACAGTTGTTTTGAAGATTAAATGAATTAAAAGTTATATATTGCTTAGAACAAACAGTCTCTGGCACATAGTAATCACCTCTGAAGTCTTATTTTTATTACTTTTATTGTTTTTACTGTTATTAAACTGGTACTGCAACATCTCCCTCCCTTTTACTTCTCCTTTTTTCTGTGTTTACATTATTGTCTACTATCTCTCCATCACATGCCTCCTCACCAGTGCCTACTGATATATTCTTTTTTTTTTATTTTGAGTGAACAATTTTTATTGAAACTCTCAAAGATTAAAGAGGACTAAATGGTGACTTTGGGTACCATGACAGAAAGTCTCACGTAATTGTACCATCATTTACAGGAATGAACAAACCCCAATGTGACAAAATTCAAATTCTTGTGTAATTGCTACAAGTGAATGTGAATGAACTAATCATTCACTCACAACCTTTCAGTAACCATTCAAAACAGAATGGAATCCACATGGCATAACAAAAGGTGCAAAGCTTAATGAAATAAGTTTCTCAAACCTATTTTTATAGGATGCAGCATGCACTTGAAATGATTAAATGACGTAAGCTGATTTTTTTATTGCAAACTCCTCTAACATCAGGGTAACTTTGATGCGTGGTATTCAAAAAGAATACAGCTTCTGAATTAGAAAGATCACTTAAGTTAATGAGGAATTAAGTATTGTAATTAAGAAAAGGCTGGGGGTGGGGGTTGAAAGGAATCATCAAGTACCAGTAAGTATAGAGAAAGAATACTAATTTTGGATACATTTTCCCCCTTACTATACAAACTATTATACCTTTCAAAATAAAATACCCACATAGGATAACTTTAATAAGAAACATTCAAACCAGGTCTTGGACAAACATTAACCAAAAAATTTACTGGGCCAATCATATCTTAATTTGTGATTATTCAAGCATTTTGTTAAGTGTTTTGTGCTGCAGAGCCCAGGTTCTCTCCCTTTTGGTCCTTGCAATTAAGAAACATTCAGTTAGCTGTGCTATTGAAATTGATATATTCTTTATGTTAATATGTTCAAATAGGTTACAAACTACCCTGGGATCCATTCTGTCTCTTAAAGGAGCTTTGCCTATCTCTGTTTATAGTTTGATTTTATTAGGCAACTTTATTTTTAATTTCTTAAGAGGAATCTTATTCCTGCTCACCATGGCCTTTGCTTATCCCCTGAAGACTACCTTCAGAATCCTGTAATTTCCATATGCAGGCATATATCTGTATGTCTACTTCATTTTTTTCTGTGTACATTGTTATATACAGTATTTTTCAGACTATAAGACGTACTTCCCCCCTCCCCAAATTTGAGAGGAATAATGGTTGTTAATGCTGCTGTTGAGTTCTGTTTACATTTACATTGGTGAAATATTGTTATTTGTGTTATTAAATATTTTACCACCTTTGTTGCTTCAAAATTTTTTTCCTATTTTCTTCCTTTAAAACCTAGGTGCATCTTATGGTTCGGACCATAAGTAATGCAGTAATTAAGATACTGGTGCAGATATGATGCTGTTTCCTGCTTTTTCACAGAGTAGTAGCTAACATTTACTCAGCAGAAGCTCTGTGACCAGTATTGTGTTAAGTGCTCTACAACCATTACCTCCTTTTATCCTTAGAACCCATTGCTAATCTCCATCTAAATTAGTTCTGCTGCCCATATGTAATCTCATTCTCTGTATACACCCTTGGATCACAAGCTTATCTGCTTCTCTGCCTTGTTCATATTATGTTTCCCAGAATACATTTCAGCCTTTGCGTTACTCCCCTGATTCCCCTTTCACTTGAACTACCTTAGCAATTTTATTCTATATCACTTAATATAGCATTTAACATGTATGCTTATGCTAATGCTTATTGAACTGTAAAACACTGAACAGGTGTTTATAATCTATTACATGCTTATATAAAACAACAAATAGATATATATTATTTGAAAAATGGTTTATACCTCAAAGTCATACCATGTAAATAATAAGTTAGAACAATTATATCAGCCCTGGCTGGTGCAGCTTAGTGGATAGAGTGTCTGCCTGCAAACTGAAAGGTCGCAGGTTCGATTTCTGGTCAGGACACATGCGTGTGTTGCAGGCCAGCTCCCCAGTTGGGGGTGTGTGAGAGGCAACCAATTGATGTTTCTCTTCCTGCCTTACTCATACCCTTCCCCTCTCTCTAAAAAAAAAATAAAAATAATTTTTTAAATAAATAAAACAATTATATCAAAGATAAACAATAACATAAAGATGTATCTTTTAGGACATAGTTAAAGACTCATGGTATTATTAGATGCTCTTATAAACTATTCTGATAAAAATATTTTTAGGAAAAAATATATATATTTTTAGGTACATTCATGTCTTATGTAGTTAGAAATCAAAATGAAATATTATTAGGTAATTGTCAGTGTTATCCATAGTAAAATGTTTCATGTCTTTTTAAAAATAACACAAGTATATATATGGTACTCTTTAAAATAGTTTGGGCATATGGTATGAATGGCCTTAATGTCAAATAACCAAGTTCATGTCCGATCTCTACCATTGCCTGTCTGGTGACTGCTATCTTTATGCAAGTCATGCAACTTCTCTTGATATTCCTTTTTCCTTCATAAAATTGATCTTGGACTGGGGAAGGAGGGCTGGAAGAGTTCTTGTGCTGTAGAGATTATACTTGCCTATAATTCTAAATGAGAGTATTTATATACTACCAATAGTAAATATTTTAAATATATCATAATTATCATCATTTCTAAAGCATTTTCTAGCTCCTTTGATTCTTCAGATTCTCTTAAATTACTAAATGATCACTGGATCATTGGCCACTTGCAATGCTAGGTTCTCTCCAAGGCAAACTCAGCAAGTACTTCTGATCCCTACAGTACATTATCATTGTAGAATAATGCCATAGAATTTACATAGTATATTTACACACAAGCAAAATAGATATTTAGGTTTTGTGTTTAAACTAATATATACTAACTCTAGTATTTGTTAAGCCTAATGTTGGGGGAACAACTTAAGCTCTGAAGTTAGACTGATTTTAATTCAAAATTCAGTGTTAATAGAGAACCCAGAAATAAACCCACGCCTATATGGTCAGTGACAAAGGAGACAAGAATATACATTGGGATGTAGTCTCTTTAATAAATGGTATTGGGAAAACTGGAGATATACATGCGAAAGAATGACACTAGGTCACTTTCTTACATAGGCAAGAATAAACACACAAAAAAGACTTAAATATAAGACCCCAAACCATAAAACCCCTAGGAGAAAACATAGGTAGTAAACTCTTTGACATCACTCTTATTAATATTTTTTTGATATGTCTCCTCAGATGAGGGAAACAAAGAAAAAATAAACAAATGGCACTACATCAAACTAAAAAGGTTTTGCACAGCAGAGGAAACCATCAACAAAAACAAAAAGGCAACCTAGCAAGGGAAAAGATATTTGCCAATGATACATCCGATAAGAGTTTGACATCCAAAATGTATAAAGAACTCATTCAACTTAATACCAGAAAAAAAAATCCCACTTTGATTAAATATGGGCAGAGGACTTGAATAGACACTTCTCCAAAGAGGACATACAGAGGGCCCGTAGACATATGAAAAGGTGCTCAATGTCACTAATCATCAGAGAAATGTAAATTAAAACCACAATGAGATATCACCTCACACCTGTCAGAATGGCCATCATCAGTAAATCAACAAACAACAGGTGTAGGTCCAGATGTGCAGAAATGGGAACTATCATGTAATCGGGATTGCTGATCAGTGCAGCCATTATGAAAAACAGTATGCTTCTAGGTATTTATCCAAAGAAATCCAAAACACTAATTCAAAAGATATATACATTCCTATGTTCATTGCAGCATTATTTACAATAGCTAAGATAATGAAAGCAACCTAAATGTCCATCAGTGGACAACTGGATAAAGTAGTAGTACCCATATAAAATGGAATATTACTCGACCATAAAAAATGAAATTTTGCCATTTAAAACAACATGGATGGACCTAGAGGGCATCATTCTAAGTGAAATAGTCAGACAGAAAAAGACAAATACCACATAATTTCCCTTATATGTGGAATCTAAAAAAATAAAAACTTATAAGGAGAAAAATTGGTGGTAGCCAGATGGGAGGGAGGTTGGGGGAAAGATTGAAAAAGGGGAAGGTATTAAGATGTACAAATTGTCAGTTAAGAAAACAGTCACAGGGATGTAAAATACAGCGTAAGGAATAGAGTCAATAATATTGTAATAACTATGTATGGTTTCAGGTGAGTACTAGACTTATTGGGGTGATCACTTCATAAGTTACATAAATGTACAATCACTATATTGTACACCTGAAAATAATATTATAATAGATGGGGTCTGTCCAGAAAGTATCCAGCCATGTAATATGAAAAATACAGGCATTTATCGAAGAAGATAAAAGAAACATTGTACATAGGACAATGATGCCTCAGTCCCTTTCAGAGCAGGCACCTTGGGACCTCACATAGTTCTCCCAGTTACCATCAGCTGCCCCATCATATTTTCCTGAATCTCATCAATGGTCTGAAATCTCTTTCCTTTCAAAGATAATTTTAGTTTGGTGAAAAGCCAGAAGTCACAGGGCACCAAATCTAGGCTGTAGTGGAGCTGAGTCTCCTGGGTAATTTGAGGTTTCACCAAGAAACCCTGCACAAGATGTGATATATGAGCTGGTGCATTGTTGTGATGAAGCTGCCAGTCACCAGTTGCCCATAGCTATGGCCTTCTGAACCATCTGAATAGTTTCTGCAGAGGAATGTTAAGCTTAATGCAAAATTTGATGCAGATTTGTTGCTTTATTTGTTCAGTCATTTTGAATGTGTTGGCCACACTGTGCACATACTCACTCAACAGCATCTACCACCCCCACTGACTAGTACAGCAAAGTCATCATTGTTCATGCATGTGCATTCTAGTCCACTCTCCCTGGCTGCTGGGTTACAGTGATGTCGTGCAAACCATTCTTTTTATATTAACAATGGTTGGGATTTTTCTAGACAGGCATCATATGTCAGTGTTAATTGAAAAAAAAAATTTTTTTTTAATTTAGCCCTGGCTGGTGTAGTTCAGTGGATTGAGAATGGGCTGCGAACCAAAGGATTCCCAGTCAGGGCACATGGCTGGGTTGCAGGCCAGGTCCCCAGTGGGGGGCATTCAAGAGGCAACCACACATTGATGTTTCTCTCCCTTTCTTTCTCCCTCCCTTCCCCTCTCTCTAAAAATAAATAAAATCTTTAAAAAAATTTTTTTTTTAAATTCAGTGTTGCCATCATGCATTTAGCGACTTCAGCCTGATTTCCCAAATGCCAAACAAGGAACTAATGTAGTCTGGAGTTGTAGATGTTAAATGATAACCTGTGCAAAGTGCCTGTGTATCATGTATATAAAAGGCATTTAATAAATGTTAGTCTTTATTTCCTCAAGTTACAAGCAATAAAAACAGGATTTCAGGATATTTATACTAAAGATTAAAAGATTCTAGCAGGTTATAAAGAAATGTTTGAGCAGATTGTAAAGAATGCAGGACCATTGTGGCTAATTTTAAGATAAAGTAGTACTTTTTATATTTAATACAGATCAATTAAAATATTTCAATGGTATTGGTTGTTCTGAGTAGCACATAAGATGAAAGAAAATATTGTTTATGAAACATGTCTATTTCTTGACAGTTTTTAATACTTTAAAGAACAGAGAGTAATACAACAGATTCTCATTTACCAACCACACAGAATAACACATCCCAGCTCTCTGTCATATTTGCTTCAGATATTTAACTTTCCTCTTAAAAGAATCAAATACTTTAAATAAAACTGCAGCACTTTTTGTACTGTTTCCCCAGCCCTTTTCTCTTCCTTCTTCCTCAGAGGCAACTACTGTCATGAATTTGGTGTGTTCCTTCCCACTCAAGTTTTTACATTTATACCTATATTAGATGTATAAGCACAAATTTTTTCTGAATTTACTTTAAAATTTACATTATTATTTTATGAGTGATCTGCCACTTGCTTTTTTAATTATATTTTATTGATTACACTATTACAGTTGTCTCATTTCCCCTCTTTGTTCCCCTCCACCCTGCACACCCCCTCCCACCCACATTTCCCCCTTTAGTTCATGCCTATGTGTCATAAGTTCTTTAGCTTCTATATTTCCCACACTATTCTCGCCCTCCCCCTGTCTATTTTCTACCCACCATCTATACTACTTGTTCTCTGCACCTTTTCCCCCTCTCTCCTCCTCCCACTCCCCTGTTGCAAACCCTCCATGTGATCTCCATTTCTGTGTTCCTGCTCCTGGTCTGGCTGTTTGCTTAGTTTGCTTTTGTTTTAGGTGTGGTTGCTGTCTTTTTACTGTCATATTTTTATCTTCTTTTTTTTAGATAAGTCCCTTGAACATTTCATATAATAAGGGCTTGGTGATGATGAACTCCTTTCACTTGACCTTATCTGAGAAGCGCTTTATCTTCCCTTCCACTCTAAATGACAGCTTTGCTGGATAGAGCAATCTTGGATGTAGGTCCTTGCCTTTCATGACTTAGAATACTTCTTTCCAGCCCCTTCTTGCCTGGAAGGTCTCTTTTGAGAAATCAGCTGACAGTCTGATGGGAACTCCTTTGTAGATGACTGTCCCCTTATCCCTTGCTGCTTCTAGAATTCTCTCCTTCATTTTAATCTTGGCTAATGGAATTATGATATGCCTTGGTGTTTTTCTCCTTGGGTCCACCTTCTTTGGGACTCTCTGAGCTTCCTGGACTTCCTGGAAGTCTATTTCCTTTGCCAGATTGGGGAAGTTCTCCTTTATTATTTGTTCAAATAAGTTTTCCACTTGTTGCTCTTCTTCTTCCCATTCTGGTACCCCTATAATTCGGACGTTGGGACGTTTAAAGATGTCCTGGAGGTTCCTAAGCCTCTCCTCCTTTTTTTGAATTCTTCTTTCTTCCTTCTTTTCTGTTTGGTTGTTTCTTTCTTCCTTCTGGTCCACTCCATTGATTTGAGTCCCAGTTTTCCTCCCATCACTATTGGTTCCCTGTGGGTTTTTTCTTCATTTCACTTATTGTAGCCTTCATTTGTTCATCTAATTTGCAACCAAAATCAACCAATTCTGTGAACTTCCTAATCACCAGTGCTTTGAGCTATGCATCTGATAGGTTGGCCATCTCTTGATCGCTTAGATAAATTAGCTCTGGGGTCCCTATCTGTTCTCCCATTTGAGCCATCCTTGTTTTTTTGGGGGGGCGGGGGTCTGGTCACAGCTGTTAGTAGTAAGGGGCTGAGCCTTAGGTGTTCACCAGGACAGGGCAACCCAGTTGCAGAGTTGTGACACTGTATGTGGGGGCAGGGTCCGAGAGGGAACAATGGCGCTTGCTCCGCTCTCTCTTGGATTCCAGTCCTCTCTGCCACTTTCCCCAAGCAAACGGGGCCCTTCTGGTGCTGATTTCTGTGTGGGTGGGCCTTTGCACATTCTAGGACCCTGTGGGTCTCTCCAACAAACTCTCCTTTGAGGCTGGGATTCTCTCCCAGCACCCCAATCCCCACAATTTTTTTCTATCGGTGCCTCTAGGCTATACTTCTTGGCGCCGGGGCATTGCGCTAAGCATGCAGTCTGTCTTGCTGCTGGTTTTTGCCTGGTTTATCTGTGCGCAAATGTGTGACCGCGGTCAGCTGCCTTTTGCGCCCCACTTGGTAACCACCACCTGTGTGCCTGGGGTGTGCCAACCACTGCCTGCGTGCTCAGGACCACCAGCCACCACCTCTTCCTGCCGCGACCCCTCTCCGCCAGCTGCTGACTCTGCCCCTCTTTTCAGTCTGGTCGAATCGTTGTCAGACTTCCATACAATTCAATTTTCTGTCTGTTCTGTTGGGTTTTTTTGGTTCTATATTTTTGTTGTTGTCCTTAATCTTGGCTGCAAGAGGAGGCACAGTGTGTCCACCTACGCCTCCATCTTGGCCGGAAGAGTAGTTTACTTCTATATACTTGCTTTTTTTAATACTATATTTTTGAGATTTAACCTTCATGGAATGTTTATAATGCCATCTTCCATCTCTTAATTTATCAACATTTTCCCATCCATTGATTCAGACATTTCATTCAGATGGACAGTATAATAGCAGCTCACACCATAAAAGGGATGGGAGCTTCTGGCTTAAACACCTTTCTAGTATGAACTACAGGGGGTTTCACAATATTCAACTGTCTTTCTTTGCTTAATGCTCAAATCCCAGCTAGTACTTATTTTGAATGTGGTTTAAAAAAAAGGTGGGGGGTACTACATTTCTTAGTATCATCTGCAAGCTGATCTGTCTACAACCAAAGCTGATTAATCTACAGCAAAGCCCCATCATCCAAATTTGTTCAAAAGAATTTATATTATAGAAATTATGTTTCTGTAAAGAATATGGATTAAATCTCCCTGTAGATTTTATATAAAATGATTAGAAACTCATGGTGCCAAATATATTCATTCTCTTTTTTGTTCATCTCTTGTTTTGTTGTTTTGTTTTTGACAGCTTCATCACTGGTCCTGCTGTAGTCCCAGGGTACTTCCCGGTTGATGTGAATAATGTGGTACTCATTTTAAATGGAAGAGAGAAAGCAAAGGTCTTTTATGCCACCCAGTGGTTACTTTATGTACAAAATTTAGTACAAACTCAAAAAATCCAGCATGTTGCTGTTGTTTTGCTTGGAAATGAACATTGTAACAATGAATGGATTAAGCAATTCCTCAAAAGAAATGGAGGCTTTGTGGAGCTGCTTTTCATAATATATGACAGCCCCTGGATTAATGACATGGATGTTTTTCAATGGCCTTTAGGAGTAGCAACGTAAGTACAAAATATTAGATGTGACCCTAGACTTTCAGACCTGAATTTCAAGAGCAGGAAGATTGTATTTTAAATTTGCAATAAACATAGTTCTTTTGAGATCATTGAAGCCAGGTACAGTGTTTTCCATGGACAAAAATGCAGTTTGGTCTCATGCTTCAGTAATAATAAGGATGTTTTTAGAGTATTTTATTTAGCCTTTTATGAAGAAGGCAGATGAATTATCTTTTGGTGTTTTAAAACTGCAAGGCATAAGATGAATTTTTAAGTTTATTAGCAGTTCCATAAAGAGATGGCTAGCAGAGGATGGCAGGCAAACAGGACTTCTTAAAACAGTTTTTATAAAATCTCTGTAACAGCGTAAAAAAAAAAAAACCTCCCTTAAAGGCAATATGAAGTCAGAAGCACACTGTATCCTTGGGCCTGGAAGCAAATAATATGATTAGATCTGCCACCAAGACTAGTTGAATTTACACAAATTTCTATTTTAAAAAGGAATTAATTAATAACTAAGATTTCTCAATATGTCATCATATATAAGGTCTTTCTTTAAAATGAAAACTTATTTTTAATCTTTCTGTTAATGGAGAGTTTTTTTGTTTGTTTGTTTTTAAGAGTAAGTTGGCTTTAAAAAGGTTGCCACTGTAGTGAACTTCCTGATGGCAGGGATTTTTGTCTCTTTTCATTCATTACTTTATCCTCAGAGCCTAAGTTTTGTGTGAATGTAGCAGGTTATTTATACTTTTAAGGTCTTGAATTCAACTTGCCTTACAACTATAGGTGTATAATAGAAGTTCAAGAATATAAAAAACAAGGCACTTTTGCACACAATCTCTATAGCAATTTTGTAAAAGATGTCATTGTGAGAATCTTTTTTTTTTTAAGTCAATAGATTCCAGGGCTTTTCCAAAGTAAGCATGGAAAATTACAATTTTTAGTCTAGAAAATCATAATTTAGATCTCTTCTACATCATCATGCTAAGATGTTGGGTTATGGGAATTTTGCCAATTCTCTTGTCACATGTTACTAACTCATATGTGCTTGCTTTTATAGATACAGGAATTTTCCTGTGGTGGAGGCAAGTTGGTCAATGCTGCATAATGAAAGGCCCTACTTATGTAATTTCTTAGGAACTATTTATGAAAATTCATCCAGACAAGCACTAATGAACATTTTAAAACAAGATGAAATTAATAAGCTTTGTTGGGTTTCCGTAAGAGAACAGTAAGTTACTTGATTCATACACTTTGTTCTCCAGTCTGAGAGTTGCTTTATGTGGCAGCACAGGTTTCCAAAGGGGCATTGTTAACTCCACTTTCGAGTGTATCAGTCTTTCCCCAGGAGATGGATTGGTAATTAAAGCTATGAAGAACTGGGGTTGTATACATTTAAAACAGGGAGAATCTCCTATAGGAGCACTACTGACTGCAAAGGCCAGTAGTTTGGGCTTGCTCAATAATATTTGCTAGTCAGACCTGACACACAGGAAATTGTGAATATGCCAATAAGGTCTTACTTTCATCCTGAGATGTTCTGCAGACCAGGTCAGTGTTCCATTAATGGCATGGAGTACTCCTCACAGCTCCAGGAAACTGGCATCACCCTGAGGACAGGGGCCATTTACTATTCCTCGAATCCCCAGGTCAACATAGGACCTTGCATAAAGTGGGCCAGGCTAAGTGGGGCAGTGGGTGCATTCATGCATGATTTAATAGGGCTGACTTTTTTCCATTTCTTTTTTACATGGTAATCATGAAACAGGTGTTCATGAAGTGAAAGAAGAAATTTTGGATTTTTCTTAAAAAAATCAAATGCAAGGGTTTACAGGAACAAGTATAAAGGACACATGGACAAAAACTAGGAGGGGTGGAAATGGGAGGGAGGTGGGGAAGGCTGGGGGACTGGTCTGGGTGGGAGTAAAAGACAGAAAACTGTACAAGAACAACAATTAAAATAAAATTTAAAAAAATCAAACACAGTTGTGTGTATGAAGCAGAGTCATCAGAGAACTAATGGCTAAAAAGTGTCCTTCTAGATCTAGAAATGTATTCATTGTAGCAGATACTCTCTTCTAGAAAACATAACTCCCAACTCTGCTATTTGTATAACCATATTATATCCATTCAGTCAACAAATATTTATCAAGCAACTGTCTGTGCCCAAAACTGTTTTAGCCGTGAGGGATCCAGCAGTGAACAAACAATCATAGTGCATGCCCTCTTAGAATTTACATGCATGTGTGAGGAGACAAACCAGGAAAATGTATTGTGTGTCAGAAGACGATAAATGCCATGTAAAAAAAAAAAAAAATGAGCAGAAGAGCGAAGTACAGAGGACCAGGGATCAGGGGTAGAACATTTGCCTTTTGAGAATGGCCAGGGCAAGTGCTAGTAAGAGGTTACATTTAAGCACAGACTTGAAGAAGGTGCAGGGGTGAGCCTTGTATGTGTCTGGGAGAAGAGTAGTCTAGGACGAGGGACTATTTACTATCATGGTTTTTATTTCTAGGCCTTATTCATACACATACTGCTTCTCCTCCGCAACCTCAAGCTCCAGCATCTCTCTCTCTAAGCACCAGTTCCTGTAATTTCCCGTAACCATTGTTCCCTGTAATAACCTCCTACAGTGTAGCTGGGACTTAGAGCCTATTGTGCCTATTCCCTTTTCATTGTCTTTTTGCTCACCTCATTATTTTCTTCTTTACATCACTTACATATCATAGTCAGTCATGGCTGGATATACATTCAGCTCCCTAGTCCCCTAAGTTAGCAAACCCTAACTCTGCTTAAATCCAGCTCTCACCTGCCCCATACCTGTATCCATGCAACCAAACACACATGGAGAAACCTGCCAATCAGCTTCACTTTTAATGCGTGACCTTGCCCCTCAAGTGCCCAACAATCATCCACTTCCCCTCTCTGTATTCTTCCACTCTCCTAGAAGACTGTTTTATACCTTGTTCTCTCTTCCAAACCACTCTTACCTCATGACCCTACTGATCATTTCACTGAGAACATAGGAACAGTCAGGAGAGAACATCTAACTTTGTGATGGGCGTCTCAGCTTCTGCCCTTGCCCCCATATAGTCTGTTGTTAACACAACAGCCAGAACGATTTTGATAAACATACATCAGGTCAGTCACCCCTGTGATCCAAACCCTGCATGACAGGATCCTTTGACTTCACCTTCTCCACCTTTCCCCCAAGTCACTCCCCTTCAGCCACCCTGGCTTCCCTGCTGTTCATTGAGCGTGCAGGACGCTGTCGCGTGGCCTTTGTGCTTTCTCTGCACTCTGTTCGCCCCCCATCCCCACCCCAGATATTTGCGTGTTTTGCTCCCTTACCTCCAGCTCTGTGCTCAGATGCCCCTGCAATAAAATATTCCCTGATCACCTATTTTCAAATTGCAACACTGTTTCCTCAGAAACTCCCTCCTCACACTGCTTCATTTTTCCTGACAGCACTTAACACCTAAATAATTTACTGACTTGACTTGGTTGCTACCTGTCTTCACCCACTAGATCTAGACTGTAAGCTCTGAGGGGGCAGGAGTTTGGAGGGTGGGATAGAGAGAGAAGATCTGGACTCAGAAAATATTGGCTGAATTAACATTCATTCAGAAGTTTTATGGTAACCACTGGATTTTTAAAATGTGTAGCTGTAAACTTTTCAAAATCTGAAATATTTTCAAGAAATCTATTCGGGCAAGATTTCATTTATCTTTCCTGCCTGTTGTCTCTATGATGGGTTTATCATTGCCTGTAACTGACATTAAAAGGTAAAATCTCACAAAAGGTATGCTTAGTAGAGTGAAAACTACAGTTGTTTTTCTGATTTTCTCTAGGTGGCAGCCCCAAGAAACAAATGAAAGCCTTAAGAATTATCAAGAAGCTTTGCTTCAGAGCGACCTCACATTGTGCCCAGTAGGAGTGAACACAGAATGTTACAGGATATACGAGGCTTGCTCCTATGGCTCCGTGCCTGTGGTGGAAGATGCAATGACAGCTGGCAGCTGTGGAAATACCTCCGTTTCCCATAATGCTCCTCTGCGGTTACTCAAGTCCATGGGTGCCCCCTTCATCTTTATTAAGAACTGGAAGGAACTTCCTCTTGTGCTAGAAAAAGAGAAAACTATAATTTTACAAGAAAAAATTCAAAGAAGAAAAATGTTACTTCACTGGTATCAGCACTTCAAAACAGAACTAAAAATGAGATTTACTAATATTTTAGAAAGTTCCTTTTTAATGAACAATAAAGGTTAACTTAATTTTTTGAGCTAAGATCTGATTTTTCAAATCATTTCTAACATTGGGTGTGTGTGGGGCGGGTGATAGTTATTTATAAAGATGCTTCATGGTGCCCTGGTAGGCCCTAGATATGTCTGCCATGGTTGACCAAGTGCCCCCTTGCTGGGCCACTCCTGAAAATGAAGCTAAAACATGACTCACTTTTAAAAAGTTGAATGATTCAATATGTATTAACTCCTTTCACCTATTAAACCCGCTCTTGGGGAGCAGCATTGTGTAAGTGGAAAGATGGGCCTTTGGAGGCAGACAAAACCTGAGTTAAAACCTTGCCTCTGCACCCACTACCTGGGGACCCTGAGGAAGCCACCTCATTGCTGAGTCTCAGTTCCTTTCTGTGTAAAATGGAGATAATGGCACCTCATGGGGTAAGTTGTAAATATGAAACAAAACAATGGATAAAGTACCCAATATGTGTAGTAAACTTTAAATAAATAAATAACAACTTCTAATTCATTTTTCCTTCCTTACTCATTAAGGATTAAATTTAAGTATCTTATCACATTCTCATTTACATAATTTGGGAGTAACCATGCTGTGTTGGAAATGTATGTGGACAAACAGTGTGGAGTTAGACTTCTAGGTGACTCAGGCTTTGTTGGGTTATATTGAGGTGGGTGTCTGGATGCAGAAATTGGTCATAATCCATACAAACCATGGCCCAGGGCAGTCAGAACTAGAAAATCAGTGCCTAAACTCTACAGAAGTGGTCATTGAAGGACAGAGAAAGACTAGCCAACTCAAAAGAGCACTTCCTGCGAAGGCCGGCCGTGCCCTGGGAGAGCAGCGGCTTGGGTTCAGGCGTTGAGTGGTTTGTGTGATTAGGTCCTTGGGCTCCTGAGGGGATGCAGGGGAAGATGCGATCCATCTGTTGCTTTGCCTACCTTATTATTTCCTCAGGGGTCCTGTGGCTTAATTTCTGTGAAACCAGAAATTATTGTTAATGATGAGGTTTTTTTGTGGGGTTTTTTTTTTTTTTTTTTTGTCTCATATGAATGGCCATAAGTATTCAGTAGGTATAAGCTCTCCCACAAGTTCATGGACCTGGGGCTTACACAGAGGTCTCCTTGTCATCAGAAAGTCTGGCAGCCTGGAGATGAAGGACCTTACCTTAACGTCATAGTGAAGACTCATGGAGCCACCACAACCCTATTCAATTCTGAGGAAACTGTCCCTGCTAATACACCTTGTGTAGGGAGCCAGTTTATACTATGTGTCTCTCCTCCACTGTGACACACTTCAAGTGACAACTATGGACACTTTATTTAAGGGTGCCCTATCAATAAGCTTCCTGATGACCCTGAATATTAGTACCAGAAAATAACAATAACTGAGGCAGATAGTTCAAATCCTTTGTGAACTAGGAAGTACTGAGAATCTCGGAGTCAACTGCAGGAGCAGAAACTGAAAGGATGCTGTGGGGTGGGAGCTATAAGGTAGATCAGGGCTATGAAAGAAGCAAAGATGCCAGGGACAAGCTCAACGAGAGAAATCTGCCCAAGAGCTGCTGTGATGGTGCCGTATGGATTTCCAGCTCCAGTGCATGTGAATTTTGAGATTGTTTTTTTATTTCCCCATTGTGTACCTTCAGAATTAGCTCCTTTCTTGAACCTTCATCCCTCTTTGCTCCTGGTTACTTGAGCTGACTTCTAAACCAAAAGAGCCTACCCAAAACCATAACCATGACCTTGCACTTCATCTCTGAGTCACCATTTTGTCTTTTCTTGGAACAGGAGTGCTTCCAGGTCCAAGGTGGTAACACAGATCTCCTGTGACTAGATTAAAGAAGTCTCTGTACTGTATTTCACCAAGACTGGGTCATCTTTCTCTTTATGTGGTACTTGCTGTTGCTCATAATCCTTTCAAAGAATGCTTTCTGAACTGATGTATTTGTTGCCAGCAAAGCCTTTGAAATGTCAAGACCATGCGGCAAGACAAGTGAATCACATCAAAAGAAATTTTTTAATGTCCTCCCACATTCTTTCTTACCATATGGAGTTTGTGAGTAACTTAGTAAGGGGCCAACTCTAAGCTGTCAGTTGCCTTTACAACTAGTTGGAAATCTGCCTAAATACTTCTGGTGGTTTCTGTTACAAAGTTGGAGGCCATGAATTTTGAAGCTCCAGAAAAAATATCCAGGTCTGAATTCAAACTTCATTGAACCAGAAATACAGTTTGAGACCAATGCTGGAGCAGGACCCCACTGTTACAAGCTGCTTTTCTATCAACACCAGATAATTTTTCAGCTCAAGAAGTAACCAAGCAGCAGAATGCATTTATACATTAAATACTGATATTTTGTAACATACACTATGTACCAGGAACTTCCCTAAATGTTAAGAATAAAAATTTAAATTTAAATTAAACAACAACAAAAAAAAACTAGTTCTGTCCTGGTAGCAGAGAGAACTATATAAATAATTACAGAATATTTGTGCTAAGAATTCCAGTAAATATATTTACAAAGATCTATAGGAATTCAGAGAAAAATCTGTTTGTCCCAGAATGAAGCTTCCAGACTTGTCTTGAGTTAATTTTAAAGGATATATAGATTTTGTGGCATCTTTCAGTAGCAGCAAAGGGACATGGGGGCAGCATTTTTTCACCTCTAAAATCAGCTGAGCCTGAGACCCTCCAGGCACACCAGTTCAGGAGGAGACTGAGGCTCCTGGGGTGCTAGGCTAGCAAGTTAACTGCCTCTAGAGCTACTGAACCACTGACTGCAGGCAAAGGGTTTCTTTCAGTCATCTCCTTCCATCAGAATGAATTCATCACAGAAGAGACCCCTGAAAATCAGTTCACTGGGGTGGTAGTTCCTGAGTACCCTCAGAAGGAAGTAGACTCCCACTTTGCTTCAAGTTGTTTGGCATCTGACTCTGTGTCACTGGTCCTAAAATGACTCTTTGAGCTCCATTTAGATATCTTTCATGCATGTTAATCTATATTACTAAACCTGTGTTTATCATCTTCCTCTTCCAAAACACACATGTACAAACCTATTTCCTCTCAATCCTTCTTAATCTCAGTAAATGTGAAACGGTCATTCCAGGAAGCATTCTCCTCAGTTTGTTGAGATCTTGCTTCCAGGTGTGCCCTCTGCCTCAAGTAAATTCTTATAAAAATTCTATACAGGTTTGGATGTTTCTTACACTGACGGGATTAAGACATAGAGAATACTTAGTATATAAGGAAAAGACATCATCAAGAATTATCAGTTGATAACATTTTAAAATGCTTTGTTGTCACACAGACTTAGGAGAAAAGAGAGAAGGAAGACAATCCAAGTTCTCTATCAAGTGCTTACCTGTATAGTTCTGTCTGTGACAGATGGATGTGAGACAGTCAGTAGATACATAAAACACAGGGTGGGGCAAAAGTAGGTTCACAATTGTGAGTACTCGGAACAGAGTTTGTACTTGTATCATTATTTATTAATTGTATTTTCTATACAAACTGTAAGCCTGCTTTTGCCTACCCTTTATATAATTTTGAAATTTTTTACATACATGTTTTTATAGATTTGGGTTATGAAGTAGAAATACAGAAACAAAATTTTCATCGTAATTAGCAGTGGAAGATGGATGGCATTCATGGTGCGATTTCCGCTTTGTCCAGAGGAGGGAGCAGTGAAACCCATGGTTTCCTGAGTTTGCTTCTGTTACTTCTCAACCGAGGAAGGAAGGAGTGTATGGAACTGGGAAAAAGAACGCTCCTGAATTTTGGACAGAGATGCTTTCTGAGTGAGTGACTGTCTCCCACACTGCATTTTAGAACCGTTGAACAGAACACCTGGCCTCCACCGCCCAGGCGTATTTTTTTTTATCAAGTCTCTTTCCTTGACAGAACATAAGAATCAAGAGAACATCCATTGTTAGGAGCTTTTCATTCTTTTTAAATGAACTGGTTAGAATCCAGAATGTGTTCATTGTTTAATGAAAGATAGGTTTGTGTTATTGAAGTTTGCACAATCAGAAACCCCAAAAGTAGGACATTTTTGTCAAAAGAGCAGTTTTCAAGTTTCTCAGAACTTGAATAGTTCTTAAATTATTCTTAACATGAAAAGAGAAATGTGATTACTTGTACTTTATCAAATGTAATACATGCATTAGTTCCTCATGTACATTTCACTTTAACGTTATGGAAGTTGAATATGTCCTGCTTAAACAACCATCAAATCCTACGGGGACCCAGTGACATGCTCACAGGCACACATCCTGTGCAAGCGAGTGTGCCTTCTGCATTGTTTCACATTACTCAGACAATTCAAGGAAGGGGAAAGACAAACAGCCAGTAAACACATATAAACATGTTCATCCTTGCTAGTAATCAGGGAAATGCAAATTGAAATAAAAAGGAGATACCAGTTTAGATTCATCTACTGGAAAAAATTTAGAAGTCAAATTTGGGCATCTTCATGCTCTGCTGTAAGGATTGAAATGGGTACGACTAGTTTGGAGAGCAGTTTAGCACATGCAATGAAGCTAATGATGCACAGCCCTGCGGTCCTGCAGTTCCACTCCCCTTAAGTGGAAAACTTGGCTGCACATTACACTCATTATCCCTGAGGATTATCTGCCCACCGCTCTATAGGAAACTCTTACCCACGTGCATAAGGAAAAAAAATTCAAATATATTCATAGCAACATGGTTTATAACAGCAAAAAAATTGAAAACAACATATATGCCCATCAACAGAAGAGAAATGAAATGTGGTGTGATTATTCAAAATAAAACTAATGAAACTATACAAACTACAAGTATATGCAGCAACATGATTGAACCTCCAAAATAAAATTTTGAGACTAGGCAAAGAACACATACAATGGAATTCTACATCACAGTTAAAATGAATAAATTAAGCCTATATAAAAATCCTGTATTCATTTTCTACGGCTGCTATTAAAAAGTTGTCAAAAACTTAATAGCTTAAAACAACACCAAACTTTTACCTTTATATTTCTGGAAGTCAGAAATCCAAAATGGAGCACACTGGGCTGAAATCAAGTCGCCAGCAGGGCTGTGCTCCTTTCTGAAGGCCGTATGGGAGGGTCTGTTTACTTGCCTTGTCCGGCTTCTAGAGGGCACTGACCTTCCTTGGCTCGTGGCATCTTTCCTGCAACATCAAAGCCAGCAACATCATGCTGAGCCTTTCTCACTGCCCTGTCTCTGGTTCTCCCCCTTCTACCTCTCTCTCTTTGATTTAGAAAAACCATTGTGATTACATGGGGCCCACCCAGATAATCCAGCACAATCTCCCTCCTTTAAAGTCAATTCCATCTGCAGCCTTAATTTCCCTCTGGCATGGAAGGTAACCTGTTCACAGGTTCCAGGAATTAGGACTAGGAAACCCCGGGGTAGGGTGGCACAGCACCCAGGTATGGGGTGGGCATTTACCTGCCTATCACAAATCTCAAAAATAATATATGAATAGAAGACAGCTAATTAAAGAGTGATGTGTACTATATGATTCTATTCATATAAAGTTTTAAAACAACAACACTATATTGCTTTAACACTACATGCTTTATTTATTTTTAAATATATTTTGTTCATCATGCTATTACAATTGTCCCACCTTTCTCGCTTCCCCCCTCCACCCAATACCCCATTCCCTCCAGCAATACCCCCCCCCCACTTAGTTCATGTCCATGGGTCATGCATATAAGTTCTTTGGCTACTCTATTATCTATACTATTCTTAACATTCCCCTGTCTATTCTGTACCTATGAATTTGTAATTATTAATCCCTTTACCTTTCCCCTCATTCTCCACCTTCCCCCTCCCAACTGTTAACCCTCCAAATGATCTCCATATCTATGATTCTATTCCTGTTCTTGTTTGCTTAGTTTGTTATTTAGTTTCAATTATTGAGAGTTGTGAATTTATTGCATTTTAATGTTCATTGCTTTGATCTTCTTCTTTTTCTTATATAATTCCCTTTAGAATTTCATATAATAATGGCTTGGTGATCATGAACTCCTTTAGCTTTACCTTGCTTGGGAAGCACTTTATCTGCCCTTCCAATTCTAAATGATAGCTTTGTTGGACAGAGTAATCTAGGCTGTAGGTACTTGCTTTTCATCATTTTGAATACTTCTTGTCAGTCCCATCTAGCCTGCAAAGTTTCTTTTGAGAAATCAGCTGACAGTAATATGGGAACTCTTTTGTGGGCAACTATTTGTTTTTTTCTTTCTGCTTTTAAGATTCTCTCTTTATCTGTAATCTTGGACATTTTAATTATGATGTGTCTCAGTGTGGTCCTCTTTAAGTCCATCTTGTTTAGGATGCTTCTTGGACTTGTATGTTTATTTCCTTCACCAAATTAGAGAAGGTTTCTTTTACTATTTTTTCAAATAAATTTTTAATTTCTTGCTCTTCCTTTTCTCTTTCTGGCACCCCATGATTTAGATGTTGGGACATTTAAAGGTGTCCCAGAAGTTTGTAAGCCTCTCTTTGTTTTGTTTTGTTTTTTTTAATTCTTTTTTCTTCTTGCTGTTCTGATTGAATACTTTTTCCTTCTTTGTGTTCCAAATTGTTCATTTGACTCTCGGCTTCATCCCCTCCACTGTTATTTTCCTATGGATTTTTCTTTATTTCACTTAGTGTAACCTTCATTTCTGCCTGTGTCTTTTTTATGCTTTGAAGTACCCAGTGAGTTCCTTGAGCATCCTGATAACCAGTGTTCTGAACTGTGTATCTGATACGTTGATTATCTCCATTTTGTTCAGTTCTTTTTCTGCAGTGTTGTTCTGTTCTTTCATTTGGGCCACATTTGTCTCCTCAATTTGGCAGCCTCCCTGCATTTGTTTCTATGTATTAAGTAGAGCTGCTTTGACTCCCTGTCTTAGTAGTGTGGCCGATTGTAGAAAAGGCACCTGCTAAGTTGTCTGGGGCAGAGTCTCAGGTATTCACCAGGGTGGGGCAACTTGTGTCGCCGCTCTGTTGCTCTGCAGGGCTACATGGTCTACGAGTACTGTGCGCTAATGGATTGTGCCGCTGAAGCTCCAGCAGCACCACATGTTTGGAACACTGCTGCTATGTACTGCTTCTGAGTACATATGCCTGTGTTAGAAGTACAAAAGCATGCATGGGAAGGAAAGCACACAGATTTAGGGTAAAAAATGCCTCTGGAGAAGGACAGACTGGCAGAGGAATACACAGGGGATTTAATGATATAGCAATGTTTATTTCTTTCAAAAGAGTGAGAAAATGAGATGTAAAGCAAATACAGCAATATTAGATTTGATAAAGTTTGACAAAAGAAAACATGGATATTTATTTTGTTATTCTCTATGTTTTCTGTATGTGTGGAATAGTTCATCATTTAAAATAAAATGAGAGCATGCAATTCCATTACACTGTCAGTAGGATGCCCATGTAAACTGACCGATACGGGGGGAATTTTATATGAGTGAACTTGACTTCTTTGGTCCCTAAGGGTTAACAGAAGATTCTCAGGACATAGAGTCCAGAAGCCTGTGTTCAAGTTCCAGGGACTTCTACTAGTGGATGACCATATGCAAATCCCTTCACCTGTGCTTTTCTATTACAAGGTAGTTTTGGTTTTTTGGGTTTTTTTTATTGAGGTAACATTGGTTAATAACATCATAAAAGCTTCAGGTGTACATTATAAATTGATAACTGTGTATATCATAGTTTGCTCACTGCCAAAAGTCAAGTTTCCATCTGTCACCATGTAGTTGACCCCCTTTACCCAAATGGCATATGAAAGCCCTATGAAAATGATAAACTACCTGCCACATTGGGAAGTAAATTAATCAGCATATCTCCTGAGTCAGCAATGCCACCCCTGGCAAAGGGGCTGAGTCCACTGACACTTGCTATCTTGCAAACGCCAGAAAACCCAGCTTAAAGAACATCAACCGCACAGGGGAATCTGCTCACTCTCAGGAACAAAAGTCCAGCAATCTTGGCGAAGTCTGGTACAGACTGGTTTAGAGCCTCAAATCATGGCCCTAGGAATGGCTGCACTTCTCGATTCCACACCTGTGTCTCTGGGCTACAGCTTCAGGATGGATCTCCTGATAGAAGCAAACCTTAAGAGTTTCAAAGCACTGAATCCAGGAGAAGAAAAGGTTTCTCTTCCTCTCTCCTTTCACTAAAATGTAAGCCTCCAAGAACCTTATCCATCTCCTATCATCACTGGATCTCTGGCACCTACAACAATGCCCACATGTAGAATTTGCTCAATAGACCTTTAGTGAGTTACAAATAAATAAACCTTAATAATGCTGAATGACTTCATCTTCATCTTCCCCTTTCTTTCATTTTTTAATTTGTATTTAAAAACATATATGCAGCAAAAATAAAACAAATAAATGGAAACAGTCACATATACACACATACATATGTGCATATATATACACATACTTATGATGCATAATGCTATAATTATCACCTGTGAACTCACCACCCAGTGAGTTGCATCCACCAACATGCTTCCCTTTCTGATGCCTGTTTCCTCCTTTCTAAAGTAACCACTATCCTGAATTTTATTTATAATTTTGTTGTCTTTAAAAAAATTATATATGTGTATGCCTGAATGCATACTATTGATTATACATGTTTGTGCACTTTATAAAAGTGGTTTTGTTTTGCATGTGGTCTTTTAAGACTTGTTTCTGTCATTCTTACTCAACATCATGTTTATACGAATCACTTGTGTTATCAAGTATAAGTATAGTTGTTAGTGTATCACCGCTGTAATAAATTCTATTATGTGAATAGATCAAAATTTATTTATGCTCTTATGCTCCCTGCCCTCTGTAAATTTAAAATTGCTACAAAAACTACACGAATAAATTTAAAAATTTTTAAAGACAGCATTAGTTCTGATTGGTTTAAGAACTACCACTTTAAAGAAAGACCTAATACATAAAAGTTCAAATTTATTCCAAAACATTAGAACAGAGAATAGTCATTTTCCAAAGATGTTCTTTGCTTTACAAAAGACTACACCTTGGGATTCTTTTAAATAGCAAATGTCTCCATTCTATTTAAACAGATTTCTATTTACCAACCCAGGCTTCCCTGGTTCCCTCACCAGGAGCACATGTATGTGTAAAGTGAGAAATGACTCTGTATTCAGACAGGTGACAAAATTAGGCAACTTTAAAATGTGTGTTGCCAAGGTGTAATGTCAAGAAAGGAGGATTCTGTCATTGATTTCCTAAAATATAAGCATTAGAAAATATCCATTTCTTGGAATAATAAATCCTTTTGTTGGAGCTGACTCCACACACTAAACCATCTTTGAGTCTGACGAATGAATTGCAGCTACCATTTCTTGCCTAATTTTGGCTGTTTTATGCTGAGTGATAATACCATCTTTTATTTTTATTTTTTTAGAAGTGGTGGGCTTAATACTTTCATCAGGATGTGCTCACTGAATATTCATATCCTGCTTATATTGTGCAGCAGCCACACAGGAAGTTGTAGAAGGATTTCAAAGCAAAAAATAGTAACTCTGATGAGAAAACAGTTATGTGTGGGAGTTTGGAAATTATGGACGTGAGAGTGAACACAGCAAAGTCTGTTTTACTGCTGTTTTGTACAAAATGGAACAGGTGATTTCAAGCAGTTGATCAAAAATATTATAAAGCCATTTTAGTCAAAGAAAATTAAAGGTATTTAAAAGCCCCAATTTACTTTAGCTTTAAAGAGTTTTCTTGAAAATCAGAGACAAGTTTTTTTGGGGGGAGGGGAACTAAATGATACGATTGAACATTTTAAAAGACTCATTCATGTTATTGTTTTCTGTTGCTTTTTCTATCGCTGTGACCTTTAGTTTCTCCACCTCCTTCTTTTCAGTCTGTTCTTTCCTGCTGCTCCCTGAGCATCTCTTGCACTGACTGCTCCGAGGCCTCATTTAAACTCACCCTCCTTGTCGCATCCTACACTCTTCCCTGCCAGGGGAAACCTGTCAGAATAAAATTGGCAAGATCTTTTGACAGCTTTTCTTTGCTACCCTGATGCCAGAAAAAGGGAAATGGTTATTTGTACGGTCCGTTTCCACAAGCTGTTGTTACATTATGGGCCAAGTTTTTTTTTTTTAATAATAGTTAATATTTCTGGACTGACTACCTGGCAATTCACACTGGATTAATCCAACCTATGAGTGAGTGGGATTTCTTTAGATCTGGTCAGGGTTCAATTGAGCCTTCACTTGAATGTTTGGAAGTAGGGTTTTAATCGTTGAATTTTGTTTACACCATTGTAGAGTGTGGTGTTCTATTTTGTTGATTCATATGGCATTGCCATCTTTTATGTTGAAAATGGCCAAATATCAGCAATGTCTGATAGTTCAACTTAGTACAACCAAGTCCAAGCTCATACCACTCACCACACGACAGCCAGTAAGTTGAGTGACAGGTGCTGAGCACCGGGAGCGACTTTATTTGGAAAGCCAGCAAGCCGAGAAGATGAGAGCCCGAATGACTTGTGTCTCAAGTCCATCTTAAGAAAATAGAGAATTCAGACTTCTTTTATGTCAAGGGAAGGGGAAAACAGAAGGTACAATAGGCCGTTAATGACCTCAGACATCTGAGTGCCAGCAGGGGTTCGAGGAAGACTGACTCTAGTTTATGTGAGTCTGGTCAGGAGGTTCCTGTAAATCTTTGATAAACAAAGATTTTTGTACGTTTCCCTTATGTCCTTGGGAAAGGCACTTTCTGGTTTCTAAGAGAATAAAAAAACTTTTCTGCTCAAGCTGCAGGCAGAATTCCTCTAATGAGTAGCATGTCTATAGCAAGAGGAAGCAGAAACTAGTGACCTAAGGGCATGGGAACAGAGCAGGCTTGAACAAGATGGAGTCAGAAGGCTAAGAATTTCACTCTGTTACATTAATAGATAATAAATATAGATAATAAATGTTTGTTGATTAGAACTGAATAGACTATAGAAATCATTCTATAAAAGATTCGAGGTAGTGCATAGAAAATGCAGATGCGGTAAACCAATAAATTACAAAACAAACCCATCAAGACCAAATAAATTCTCAAGATAGGAGGTCTAAACGATGAGATAAATAAGACACAGGTAAGCATGCTATACGATCCTTCAAGATTGCCAAAGTTTTGCTGTAAACTTGGAAGTTAACTTGCTATACCAAAATAATGACAACAACAAGAACAATGAACATTCACTTAGCACTTATGTGTGCAGCTGGGCAGCACGTCCTTTCTGCACACTTTGCATTTACTCCTTACCACAACCTATTTGAGTAATTATTATCTCTATTTTATTCATGAAAAGGTTAAAACAAAATTTTTATTGTCTTGGAAGAAAAAACAGTCCAGTTTCTTAGAGCTACATTAAATTGAAAACAAAAAAATCTTAACAAGGTCAACATCACTTGAGTAAATGCAACGAATCTTTTGTAAGGATATTCTTTTACTACCCTTTGGCCTTGGGCAAAGATTCTGACTCAGAAGAATCAAATGGGGAATTCTTCCTCACCCCAAATTTGGACCTTATGGGTCCTTGCTCCTCAAATTGTGGTCTTAATGGCAGTATTATCAGCATGGCTTAGATTATTAGAAATGCGGAATCTCAAACCTCACTCCAGAAGGCATCAGAACCTCATTTTAACAAGATTCCCCCGGTGACTGGTGGGCACATGGAAGTTGAGAAGTGTAGCTTTAAGTGTAGAGGAGGTCCCATGTGTCTGAATTGTAAATAGACTGCAAAGTGACTCTGACATAGATGACTAATGGGAAGGTCACACTTTATAACACACTGCCCCAGTACGTGGTACCAAGATGCAATTCTCTGAAAGCACTGCTGCAAGCATTTGAGAAGCCAAGGGGTCAAGAAGTCCAGACAACGGAAGACATGACTGCACAACAGTTGCTGTTCTGCTGCTCTGGCTGGATCCAAGAACAAAATATAGGATGTTGGCATGGCCACATCCACTTTTCCATCCCAACGGCTAGAGGAGAACAAATCCTTACATAAAGGAAAGTAGAAGGATGCCCTATCTCAATCATGAAATTCTTAGACGCTGAAACAATAGCTTAAAAAATTGTGTGAGTTTGGCATTGAATTTTCAATGTGTTTGCATTTAACTTTTTTTTAAATCCTCACCCAAGGATATGTTTTTATTGTTTTTAGAGAGAGAAAGAAAGGGACAGAGAGAGAGTGAAAGAGAAAGATCGATGTGAGAAAGGAACATTAATCAGCTACTCCTATACACACTCTGACCAGAAATCGAACCCACAACCTAGGTACGAGCCTTGATGAGGAACTGAACCTGCAACCTTTTGGAGTACAGGATGACACTCCAAACAAGTGAGCCACTCAGCCAGGGCTTTTTTTTTTTTTTTTTTTTTTAAGAGAGAGGGGAAGGGGAGGAGAAAGAGAAGGGAAGAAACATCAATGTGTGGTTGCTTCTCGCACGCCCCCTATTGGGGACTTGGCCCACAACCCAGGCATGTGTCCTGACTGGGAAACAACCCACAACCCTTTGGTTCGCAGGCTGGCATATAGTCCACTAAGACACACCAGCCAGAGCTGTATTTAACTTTTAAAGAATGATTTAAATTACCACTGGGCCAAAGTGGAAACTGTAGTATGATGCACGGTTTACTTTGTGGCTGCAAGGATCCCTACCTGCTCCAGGGTATATGGTCAGAGGGTACAGCAATTTCTACTTCTGGAAATTTGGAGTGGCCCTGAAAGAAAAATACTAGCAAGAGGGTGGCTCAATATGTCGTATGGATCCTGCCATGAGGCCCTCCAAATTTCTCACAACATGCCCCTTAAAGAGTGGGAATGTGGCAGGGGTTGAAACTTTAGGAGGCAAAGTGCAAATAAGCCATCCCAGTTTTATAGCTAAGAAAACGGCTACCACAAGGTGGAGCAAAGTCACAGAATTAGAATCACAGTTGCCTGTCAACTAAGCTTGGATCTCCCTTGGCTCTCTGGATTTTAAGTCAGAGGCATTCTCCATATCTAGCTTTGTGAGGCGAAGTGGACTCTTAAATATGGGAAACATAAGGAGAACTGGAAAAAGAGAAAACTATGAAAAGAATAACTGACCTGTTAATCAGACTGCATGGCTGGATCAGAAGAGCTTCACCAAGGGAAAACCATGAATCAGTCACACACATTTCACTGTAGATGAACCTGTTTCACATGTTTAAAGGTACTATAAGTTCAGAGGAGGCAGAATGAAAAATTAGGAAAACTGACTTTGGAGGCAAGCTGATACAGACTAGAATTCTGGCCTAGGCAGGACTTTACACATTTACTGAACTTTCCAGGAGCTCATCTGTAAAATCAGGACAATGCTGTTCACCTTGTAGGATTCTTGTAAGAATGTACGCAAAATGCTTTCCTCAGCAACAATGAAATGGTGGGTACTATTATTGAGACATTACGTTAAAAAATTTATTGACTCTTATTGGATACCATGATGACATCAAACATATTAAGACACTGTTCCTGAATTTTAAATATTAGCTTTCTTTCAAAGAGGATTAAAACTGAAATAACAATAAGTTGCACTTCTTGAGTGCAAATATAAAATAAATTCCAGTAGCACCATGGATGGATGATATGAATCACATATAGATTTGGCTACAGTAATCACCAAAGCACGAAGCTTGCCGCTCTCTGATCTCTCTCTCCCCATGCCCAACCCATTTTTCCACATTGCCAACAGTTATCTGTGTGATTATGACACTTCTGCACTTAAAAGGCTCCCTGCTGTCTGCAGAACTGAGTCCAAGAGCTCAGCACAGAAGGCCTCTCCCAGCGGGCCCTGACCTTCCTTCCCAGCCTCTGCTTTCAATATTCTGGCTCTTCACCCTGCACTCTTACACAAGAAATTAGGGTATTCAGGGTTCCATATTAAATCTCCTGTGTGGCAAAATGGGGAAAAAAAAAAAACCCTTAAACAAAATTTTTAATTTTTTTTCTACATTCTATTCTGTTGTTACAAAGTAAAAAGATTTGCTGTTTTTTCGAAGCTGTACAATTAAAAACAATGTGCACACACTATCAGTTGAAACATGCATATACATTACTATTTTTCACCTACCAGAGATCTGGTATTTTAGCAGAGGACATCTTGTAACTCCATTTACAATTGTAAATGGAGTTACAAGAGTATTCTTGAGTATTCTCAAGAGTATTGTCTTGAGTATTGTCTTGAGTATTCTGCCCACTTTTCCCTGTGGAATGCAACCCATAACTCTCTGGGATGGCAAACTACTCACTATTCATCCATTAAGTCCAGTTCAAATACCACTACTCTGGAAAGCCTTTCTCCCCAAATCTCTTATTCTGTCCATTTGTCCTTCCTCAGGGCTCCCAAAGCTGGGAGTATTTATCTCTGTTACAGCACTACTTTACTGCCTGCAATTACTTACATATACAATAGACCGTAAGATGGTTTAGGGCAGGGTCCTTACTAATCACTGAATCCCTAGCTCTTAGCTTGGTGTTTGGTCCACTGGGAAGAACTTGAAAGTTTATCTATGGATATATGAATGGATGGTCAAAGCCTAAAATTCCCCAGTCTCTTCAGATCTTGCAGGGAAAAAATTTCATACTGGGCACGCCTTTGGACACATCACTTTGATAAATCAGGCCATAATGTTTGAGAGGGAGTTGAAAGGAGTTCAGGAAAGGTCACAAGCGGCAAATGTATCCTTTCGAAAAGCTAGTGAACTCCTAGGTGAGACTTACTCCCACACCCCGCCTTTCCCACCATCCTAGGTCCCTGAACTGCTTCTAGGAGGAGGAAAATATTGTGTTCGAGACAGATATTTTTTCCGCTTCGATTGAGGAGATTCGCCATCCTCTTATTTTTAAGAGCCACATCGGTCACCATTCAGTCTCCAGTTTTCCTACGGGGGTCCAACATCTCAGGGTCACATCCTTCTTGTTATGGAGACATCCGACTCTCGGTTTCTGCAAATGGAGTCTCAGAGGAACCCCCTTCAGATTTACCACCCTCGGCCAAAAACAGTCCCCCTGTCTGGGAAGGGGTTTCCCAGGTACTGGGGATGCGAAGCAGCCGCGCGCGGAGCACAGCGGAGGGGGCGCGGAGGGACGGGGCGGGGCTGCGCTTGGCCACAGGAGGCGTCCATCTTCCTGGGGCAACCCAGCGTTTCCTCACCCGGAGGGGCGGGGACAGAGAATGGCCAGGGCGACGGCGGGGTCCGCTCCCGCGAGCCCCGCCCCACCTCTCCATTACCGCGCGGTCCGCCGGGCCGCCGCCGCCCGCAGCTCACTCGCTGGGCGCTGGGAGCCGCGGGCTGCGGTCGCGCCGGCAACTTGGCTGCCACTGGGGGCGCGGTTCCTCCCGGTGCGAGTGTCGCTGGCGGCCTCCTGGGGGCAGCAGCGGAAAGGGAGACGAGGAGAAGGAGGCAGCCTCGGCGCCGGTTGGCCGAGGAGGCAGAGGCCCCTCGCAGAGCAGGCTCTGGAGACCTAAACTCCGGCGGGGCTGCGCCCAGGGCGCGTTCTAGCAGCGCTGCAGCCGCCCTCCTATGTTCAGCTGAACTCGCTGTAGGACTGTGACTCCTTCTGTCCGCCCGGGCGGCAGCAACAGCCTTTGCCGGCGGAAGAGCGCCGGGCGCGGCAGCAGCATCCCCAGCCCCGGCGGGACCACTGAGTGCCGGAGCCGGCGTCTGGAGCTGGAAGGGAGGAGGGTCGCTGCGCCCGTGGTGAAGGCGTTCCCCGGCGCCCGCCCTCCCGCGCTTGCCCAGCCCCTGCCCCGAGCGCACTGTGCGGGTTTCTAACAATGGTGCGGAGCCCCGCGTCCGCCCAGCGGGCGTAGAGGAAGTGGCCGGGCTCCGGGTGGGGTGACTAGGGAGACGCCCCCAGCCCCTCGCTCGCTGGAGTTTGCCTGCGCACCGGGCCTCTCCGGCTCCGAGCCCCGGGCTTCCCTCCGGATCGCCGACAGCAGTTCTACACGAGGAGTATGGTGCCAGCGCCCGGGTTAATCTATTAGTCGACTCGCTCCCTTTTTCCTCCTCTCCGCCCTCCTTTACCGCCTGTCGGTGCTGCCTCTGGGTTCCCGGTGTGTGGGAGTCTATAACTCTCCGCCTTTGCAAGGAGACTGCTTTGTGACCACCTAACCGAACCTGCCCATTGAAAGCAAACCCAGAACAGCTGGATAATGTCCACTCCGAGCAGATTCAAAAAGGACAAAGAGATCATAGCCGAATATGAAAGTCAAGTCAAAGGTAAGGATGGGAGCGGCCGCCTTGCTCCTTTTGTGTGCTTTCTTGTCATTGTGCTCTCGGGAGTTGCATTTATAACTTGGGGTCTTCGTTGGAGAAATGTTGTGAGGGACAGTTCAAGCCCCTGGCTGAGCCACCCGGGTCTTCGAATGAGCCAATCCCAGTCCTAATCCAGTCCCGTCAAACCCACGGGGAGTTGGAAACCCGGTGGCTTCCCTGGCTGCCAGCGCGCACCTCCAACAGGGAGAGAACTGGCTTTAACTTAACCACCACCTTCAGCTGGGCAACTGACACCGGCGGCAGGCAGCCCATGCAGTGCCTCCCAGTTATCGTCGTCGTCATCATCATCATCATCATCCTTATTATTCTTTTAAAATGCTAGCATTGTCACAACATAATTTTTTTAAGGAGTCGTTTTTCTGAAGTCTGGACACAAAGTGGTCTAGAAGTTCATTGAGTGCAGGCAATTTTGACATTTCCACTGTTCACTCTTAATTTATTAGGGCGAGGCCCCCTTTTATAAAACAACTCCCTGGAAGCCTGGCAGTTAAACCAACCGGGGACTGGTGGAATCTGACTCCTCCTTTATGAAGGACCAGAATTCACTGCCATCTTTCACACGCACACTGGAATATTGCTTTATCATTTGCTGGAAGCCACTTGAATGTAAAATGAAGGTTTGAATATTTAAGTAGTAGTTTCCATCCATTTACATTGTCAAGTGCGGAACCCAATTAAGGTTAATTAAACATTTTTGCTTAGCGTGCTTTGCGGTTTGAAAAAATATATTGCTCTCTAGAACAAGTATTTTATGTGGCTGTTAAAGTGTTTCATAAACCTTTGTTTATTGTTTTTTTTTTTTTCTTTCGTGGTCTCTTAAGGGTAGCTTTCTCCATTGACACAATGGATGGCATGCTGAGGTCGCTACTGTTCTTTGGAATATTCGATACAAAGTTCATTAAAATTGCTTTGTAGACACCTGTGTTTGTACAGCTACCGTCTCACGGAGGGGCTACTGAAAAAAAGGTGTTCCTGTACTTGCCTTGGGTGTTCTTTTGTGTGGTCAAGTTGTGAAAATGCCTGGAGTCCTGTGAGAGGACCTGGTGGGGGAACCCTCTGTCACCTGAGTCTGGGTTTAGACCAACTCATCATGTGCAAGCCAGGGACTCATGTCTCTTTTATGCTGACCCCTATGATGGAGTTAAGCTAAACATGGCTCAGGAAGATTTTTATCTGCTTGTAATTAAGACAATTTATAGTTACAGGAACTGGCTCCATTGACATGGACGTTTTATTAATAGGGAAGTAATTATTTCTTTAGAGACAGGTAAACTTTGTAGTGAGCATAGCCTGCCTTTTCTTAATGGGCCCAGCACAGCTTAAAACCTTTCATTCTAAGGTAGAACTCTGGTTCCTTATCACTGTTCTGTTCAGTTTTCCCACGTGGCTCTTGTGTGGCAGGTCTTCCATGGGTGGCAGTCTGGCTTTGCTGCTGCATGAACTTCCTGGTATTGGTTTAGTTATTTCTGCTCTAAGGTCATTTGTCTGTGATCAAGTTCTTATTTGAAAAATATTCTGATGATTAATTTCTTTCAGAGTGTGAATTGTATAGTTATATGGTTACTTATATGCTTGAGAGTATAGACACTCTACACTAATTAAAAAAAATGAATCAAATGAGATGTGTTGCAAAGTTTTAGATGTATCTTGTCAAACCAAATACAAGGGCAAATTATGAGCATGGTGAAGATTATTTTTGGAACAAATTCTATCCCATCAAAAGTGATCTTTCTACTCCCTTCAGCCTTCCTCACTTGTACACCCTGGAGTCCTTGGGCTGCTTTTTGACTCCTTACTGCACTTGACCTGCCCTTCTCATGAGGGCCTGCATCTAGACTTTAATTATCTCTCTTGCAGTACGTACACATCTCAAGTCTAACCCAGATCATTATATACATATGCAAATGTGGGAGTAGGGTAACACAGTGATGTCAGATCGTGTTTAATGGCCCAAATTCGCCTGTACTTATAGGCAGAATTGAGAGGATGGGGGAGAGGAGTGGCAGGTACGCAGTGCACGAGGCCAGCTGTGTTACACAGTGAGAGCAGGCTGCTTAATAAGAATAGAATGAGAGTCAGGACTCCGATTTTCTGTTTCATTTCCCGAGTCCCTCTTTAAGGCTGAATGTCTTGCGCTGGCAGAGTGCTAGTCCAGCGTTTAAAGACAGGTGTTTCTGGAACAGCCAACTTTTCATCCTATCCAGCTATTTCATCTGATGAAAAACAAAAGAAATGCGGCCTATTGTATTGCAGGAGGAAAACCTGGCTGCGTTGGCCTCATTAGAAGAGATAGGTCTGTTCTCAATTAATAAAGCCACAGATATTGGACTCTCTGGGTGATTTAGGAGTATGGGTGATTTCAAGAGTCATTTTTGATTATGTGTGATTTTTTTACCTACTGACCTAGAACCTAATATTCCGAAGTATTGTTTTTTTCCTTATTCCTTCCTGTTTCCCTAAACCAGTTGCATTTATTTCAGAATTTCTGAGATAATGTTTTGATCTAAAGGAATGACTCCAGATATGGGATTTTGCCTCTGTGGCTGCCTGCACATGTCTTGGGAACAGACTTCATGGAGCTATTCTCAACTGTTAGAAGGACGGTCCTAGGTGATACTGTGTAATTTTATGTGTCAGATTATAAATGTTTCCAGTTAGAGATCTTGTATTGGGCAAGTCACATAGCTTCTCTCTGGGTTTGGTTTTGTTTTTCTGTAAGATAAGGAGTTTGGACCCTTTCAATGTTAGGGTCTTTGAGTCTAATCAAAGATGTCATTTCAGTTGTTTTAATCACCTAGTAAAATTTTCAAACATTTTTGCATTTTCTCTCAGCTGCCGTGTGTTGGGGAGAATCATCTTTGCTTTTACTTTTTTTCATAAAGAATTCACAAACACTATGTATTATTTGAGTACTCAGTGAATTAAAATGTGATACAACAGAGAATACATAAAAATAATAGCCCTGGCCAGGTGGCTTAGTTGGTTGGAGTGCCCCAAAAGGTTGCAGGTTTGAGGATGCATACAGGATGCATACAGGATGGCCGGGGAGGGAGGGGGAGGGGGGGGGGGGCACAACTCATTGATGTTTCTCTTTCTCTCTCTAAAATTGATAAATATATCCTCAGGTGAGGATTAAAAATAATAGTAATAATAATAAATCATGTTCAGTAAAGTGTAGCAAAATTGAAAGAGGAAGGAGAATTAGGAATTATACATGTAGTTAAAGAATAGATATGTTTAGCCCTGACCAGTGTGACTCAGTTGGCTGGGTGTTGTCCTCACAAAGCAAAAGGTCCTTGGTTCAGTTCCCCATCAGAGCACACGTCTGGGTTGCAGCTTGGGTTCCCAGTTGGGGCACGTACAAGAGGCAACCTCTCTCACATGGATGTTTCTCTCCTTCTCTTTCTCCCTCCCTTGCCCTTCTCTAAAAATAAAAATAAATTTAAAAAATCTCTTTAAAAGATTTTATTTATTTATTTTTAGAGAGAGGGAAAGGGAGGGAGAAAGAGAGGGAGAGAAACATCAATGTGTGGTTGTCTGTCATGCATCCTCTACTAAAGACCTGGCCTGCAACCCAGGCATGTGCCCTGACTAGGAATTGAACCAGCAACCCTTTGGTTCCTAGGCCAGCACTCAATCCACTGAGGTACACCAGCCAGGTCTAAATAAAATCTTTTTTTTTTTTTTTTTTTTTAAGAATAGGTGTAAATCAGAGACAAAAGGACCACAAGCAATAATTTAAAAGGAGTGTGTTAGCAAGGAAGAAAAAGACTGACCATTTTATGCATTTTGGTCAACTTCTCAAAGATGCAGAATCCAGAGAAATTAATGTCTTGCTTGTGCGGGCTCTTAAAAAGCGAGCTTGTCTGGAAAAATGTGTGAAACGCAAACCATTTGACAATGCTACTTGTTAGCATCTCTGGCAAAAAGCTTAACCGTGAGAAGATTGTTACCAAGTGGCTAACAGAAGATTTGAGGATTATCTATGTGTTTTAGTGATCTATGAATTTTTGAATTCTGCCCAGAAATATTGTGGAGCACAAATAAAAAATACTGGTTCATGTATGGGAGCCAAAAGTACCAAAAAACATTTCATGAGGTGGGATGCATGAATGGGAAGTTGTGTTTGCTTTTAATAATGCATACTATTAGTTGCTAAGAGTCAACAGCTATTATTTGCAGTATTTTCCTAGGAATAATCTCATACTCCTCATCTACATGCTATATGTACAGGAAGTGCCAAGAAAATCTGTTGTTGTTTGACCACTCTACTGCCTGAACTACAAACAGTACATTTTGGTAGCAGACGGAACATGAGGAAATGCCAGTTCGATTTGAACTGACCCCATGTCATGCAATAGGCTTTAATAGGGAAATGAAAAGTGCTATTGTCATTGACATGGAACCTACGTCTACATCTAACGTGAATAGAAAACAGCAACAACTTAAGTTATGAATTAAAACCTTATTGCTGGGAGGGACTTGAAGCACTTCCTGTCCAACTCGCTCATTTACAGGAGGCGTAATGCCAGAGTTGCACAATTAACTACTAAGGACTAGAACCCAGGTCATCTGCTTTTCAGTAATGATGGTTTGTTTTTAGAATCCTCACAAAGTGGAATAGAGATAGAACCCTATTTTGACTTTATATTCATTGAAGGAATCATACTTGGACCTAAAAGAGAATAGCAGCTCTGGTCTGTTAACAGGAAGAGTTAATTATATTGATGAACTGTAACTAAATTGGTTTTGTTTTTTTTAAAACCAGGATCATTTTAAGAAACCATAGTGCCCATCCAGCAGCTTCACATGCTGGCCTTCAGATCGAGAAAAACAATGGCGAATATGTACAAATGCAACTTGCTTGGTATTTTGGTCAGCCTACTTGCAGCCATTGCAATAAGCCCTCTTATGTTGCCCAGAAAATCTGATTAGTTAGGTGGAGTTCAAAAAATATTAAGGAATAGTTTTGGAGAAATTTTTGACCAAAAGCATGTCCTGAAACACAGTGAGGGTGGAAATGTGTAAGGATGGTAAACCTCAGCTCTGACCATGGAGTGGGGTTTGCTTGTTCCTGTCCTATGTTGTCCAGTTTAGAAGCCACACTCCCTCCACTCTGGTTCCGATTTGAGAGTTTACTTTGTGGATTGACCAAACAGACCTTTATTTCACTCATGCTATCTAACTTTGCTTCAATTCAGACAACTAAGAATTAGAATGAAGAAATGGGACTAAGCTGTATGTCTGATCACTCTGTCTATTTTTGTTTTAGTTTGAAGGCAGAAGTGGGGATTAGAGATAGTTACTTCAGATTTTTTTGGTTATTTGAAGGTGTTTTTGTTTGTCAACCATGAGTTACTTTCTTATTGACACTAGATAGATGTGCTCTCCCATTGATATCTTGAGATGGGAAGAAGTAGAACATAGTGTTTAAGAGCAGAAACTTTGGTGTTAGCCACCTGGCCCTGCCACAATTTTTTCATTGTAAAATGGGGTTAATAATAATAGTACTTGCCTCCTTGTCTTCTTGAGGCTTCAGTGAGGTGACCTGTAGGAAGCATTTATGACAGCATTTAGCATGTAATAAACAGCAAAAATTAGCAATTATTCTCTGTTTAACTTTGGTTTTCTTTACATCTCTGCTGCTTGCTATATTCTAACTTAGATAAGCTCTTTGAAATTCAAATATATAACCTCCAATCTGTTACCTGAATAGATCCCAAAGTGGCCAAATCTTGAATTTTCATGATAAATGCCTTGTCCCAGAGGCTGCTTACACTATCCTCGATTTGTTTGTTTGTTTTTGTATTCTTTTTTCTTCTTGTTGTTCTGACTGGTTGTTTTCTACTTCCTTATGTTCCAAATCATTGATTTGATTCTCAGCTTCATCCACTCTACTGTTGTTTCCCTGTAAGTTGTTCTTTATTTCAATTAGTGTATCCTTCGTTTCTGACTGGGTCTTTTATATGCCATTGAGGCCCTCACTAAATTCATTGAGCATCCTTATAGCCAGTGTTTTGAACTCTGCATCTGCTTGATTGCTTATCTCCATTTCCTTTAGTTCTTTTTCTGGAGTTTTAACCTGTTCTTTCATTTGGACCATGTTTCTTTGTCTCATTTTATTTGTTTATCTATGCCCTCATTGTGTTTTATCTTAGTATGAGTATGAGTAGTAGAATCTAAAAGCACATTTCCTGGGCCTGGGCTGCTGTGTGTTGCTGACAACCTTAATGTTAAATTTTCTCTACCTTTTGTTCAGCATTGCTATATGGAAAATGAAAACTGAAGTCCAGTCAACAGATCTTATTTATCTGTGGTGAAAAGGATTCTTATTACATCAGTTAAAGTCACTGACTTAATTTCATAGTCTTAAGAAAAAGATTTTCTTTTAAGATTAATGTAGAAATGAAATTTTTACTTACAACTACTTATTTGCTTCTGCTTCATTAGAAAACACTTTGATTTTTTCAGCTGTATTGAGATATAATAGGTGTATAACAGCACTTTGATATTAAAAATTATCTATGTATCTCTTGGTACAGGGATTTATTAAACATTTATTGAATAAATAGAATAATAGTTTTGAATGATTATTTCTTTATAGTGTTAATCAATAAAGATTTGAGGCTATAAAACAAATAAAAAGTTTATTTGGGGTCTTAAAGGATTTGAATCTAAGAGACACACATTCAGGTAGCAACTGAAAATGTTCTCTGCAGAGAACAAGGAAAAGCAGGGTTTGTTTGTAAGGCAAAAACCACAAAATGAAATTCTTTCATACAAATGAAGGATTGCTGACTAGGTTACCAGGATTTGGTTTGTTCCAATATGCAAACTGGGGAGGTGAAAACTTCAAAAAGGAAATCGAGTGTGAGTGTGTTTAGGCAGCAGTTGTGCCAGGATGCGTGTGGCTGGGCCTCGAGCTGAGCTGAGCAGCAGGTGTAGCCGTGCAAAAGCCGCCCTGAGAGCTGAGGCAGGGTGCGCACAGGGCCCGCCTCCCTGGTAGCCTCTTGGCTCTAAGTGAGTCTTTCAGCAGTGCCTATTCCATTTTATTTTTTAAATTATCAATAGTATAAATTAACATGGTAATCATTCAGAAATATCTAGGGTGTCCATCCAATGAAGTATTACCATAAAATTAAACTGAATTAAAATTGTGTAACTTCTTTAGAAAGCCGCAAAGCTGGAAACAATCTGCATGTCCAACAGTGGGGAATGGTTAACTAAGTTCCACTGGGGAACGGTTAACCAACTCGTACGCAAGGAATGTTATACAGTCATTAACGATGGTTTCTGAGGAACATTTTACAGTGTGGCAAAATATCTTGTAATAGTAATTTTTTTTTTAAAAGAGACCATGGTTATAACAAGCCAAGTGGACACATAGTTGTGCCAGGTACATTCCTGCCACATCTGGTGGTGTGATTTCAGCAGCAGGAGAAAACCTAGTCAGACTTCAGTTGTATATGTCATTTGACAAGTAAAAGAAAATGTCACTTCCCCAAGTCAGATGTTCTATGAAGCCGAAAGTTTACCGTAATCATAACAGCATCCAACAGTTACTGAATGCTAATGGTGTGCAGTCCCTGTTGTGGTGCTTTGCCCGGGGGACAGAGCTTCACACGTACATTCCAAGCTGTGATGCATGGCACGAGGAGCTTCCAGCTGTTTCTCCCACTTAGCGTACGTTGTACTTCCTGTAGTTTTGGACCACGGTACACCCGCCCCTTGAGCGTTTTCCTGGTTTAATGCAGGGATCTCACTTTGAGTTCCACCAGAATGGAGCTGGGCAAAGTAAATCCAAGGAGAATTTAGTCTTTGGATTGAACCTCAGATAACTGAATTTGTCCACAGGACAGTAATACTTCTTGTTTGCTACAATTTAGTGATATACCTTGGTTTTTCCTTGCTTTGAGTTCAGCCAACACGGGTGCGTGTGTATTTTAATATTTTGCTTTTGACATAAGTTTTTAATTCATCTAAAGTTTGTTTTTCATGTTGTGAATTAGGGATATGTTTTCACATGGATGACTAAATTATTTTAGTTCCATTTGCTAACTAGTCCCTTCCTTTAAAAAGTGATCTACTTGTGTCCTGATCAAATTTTCATATATACGTGAGTTTATCTCTGGATGCTGCATTGTGTTTCATTGGTTAATTTATAGATTCTTGCACCCACTACACTATCTTAATTACTACAGCTTCATAACATCTTTGTATCTGGTAGGCCAAATCCCCTTTATTTTCTTTCCAAAGTTTCTTGGTGATCTTGGTACTTTCTTTTCCAAATGTACTTTACAATCAGTTTTTCCTTCCATGGAAAACTCATTGGCATTTTGATTGAAATGGCATGAAATTATAAATCAAAGAGAATTGGCATTTACATGATATTCTTCCTACCCATGAACATTGCCCCATTTATTTAGTTGTTTTTAAAATATCTTATTCTGAAGTTTTATATTTCTTATGTTTTTGTTAGATTTAATAATATATTTCAATTTTTATTACTAATGTTTATGAATCTCTTTTTTAAAAAAAAAAGATTTTAAAAATTTATTTATTTTTAGAGAGAGGGGAAGGGAGGGAGAAAAAGAGAGAAACATTGATCATTTGCCTCTCTTATACCCACAATGGGTGGCCTAGCCTGCAACCCAGGCATGTGCCCTGACCTCGAATCAAACCAGCGATCTCTTGCTTTGCAGGATGACACCCAACACACTGAGACACACCAGTCAGGGCCTTGAGATCTCTTGTTTTCTAATTGTTTCTAGTATATGGAAATGCAGTTTATTTTTGCATATTGGTATTATATCCAGCCACTTTGCTTGTCTATTATTATTTCTAATAAATTTAAAAACTTTTGCAAAACTTTTTTGCAAATAAAGACAATTTTATTTACTCCTTCCAAACTTTATGGCTTTAATTTATTTTTCCTGTATTTTGCCCTAGGTAGAATTTTGAGTGCAAAGTTAATAAAAGTGGTGATATTGGCTTTTTTTTCTTTTTTTTTTTGTCTTAAAGGGAATGCTTTTAGGCTCCTCTTCCCTTGAAAGGATGATGACTGCTTTGGTTTATTATAGGTACTCTTCATCAGGCTAAGTAATAATTCTTGTATTTCATAGAATTTTTTATTTTTTAATCTGTTAATATGAGTAATATTTGTAGCTTGTCTAATATTAAAGCATCTTTGCATTCCAGAATTAAACCTCTCTTCATCATTGTATCATATGTATATATTCGGGTGCAGTTTGTCAATATTTGTTTTGTATCTCTAAATTGAATGAAATAGGCCTAAGGTTTTCCTTCTGATCATATACTTGGGTTCCTATCTAAATTATATATGAATACATTGGACGGTATTGCTTCGCTTTCTATTTTGGAAAGAGTTTAAAGTTTTGGAATGCTCCTTTATTTGAAAATTTTGTAGTTTTATTTGGGTCTAGTTATTTTGTGTGTGTGAAGAACTTTTCAACTACTAATCAGAAGTTATTTCTTTATTAGTTATAGGATTAGTCTTTCTATTTCTTCTTCTTTGGAAAGTTATATTTTCCAGAAATTTATCTATTGTGTATGTTTTCAAGTATATTGACATAATATTGATGATTGTATTCTTATATTTTTAAAAAGTGGCTTATATGTATTGAATTTAAAATACTATTTTGGAAGATTTATTTGTCGTCTCTTTCTTGATGAATATTAAAAGGGCTTGAATTTTGTTGACTTTCTTTTCATTTTGATCTGTTATTTTTTAAAATATTTTATATTTTTTAAATTTATTTTTAGGGCAAGGGAGGGAGAGAGAGAAACATCAAAGTGCGGTGGCCTTTTGTGCGCCCCCTACTGGGGACCTGGCCCACAACCCAGGCTTGTGCCCTGACTTGGAATCGAAGCAGCTTATCTTTCAGTTTGTGTGAGGGCACCCAACCTACTGAGCCACACCAGTCAGTGCTTGATTTCTGCTCTTATCTTTACTACCACCTTCCTGATTTTCTTTGGGTTTATTGTTTATTTTCTTAAGTTACATACATAATGCATTTATTTTTATGTTTTTTCTGCTATTATACACATGATTTCTTCTTTGACCCATGAGATATATAAGAGTATGCCTTTACATTTTTTAAAATGTGGGGAAATTTAATTTATCTTTAAAAAAACATGTAATTACAATATGATTTCAGAATAATAGTGCTTGAAATTAGTTGGGAATTGTTTGCTCTTTTACCATTCTCTGGAGTTCATGTAAGATTAGAATTATCTGACTCAAATGTTTTAGTAGAACTCCTCTTGAAGTTTTCCATGTCTAGTGATTTCATCAAGAAAAAAATTACCATTGCTTCCAAATTTACATATTTTCAGATTAACTGACATAAAACTTTATATCATTCTCCTATCTTTTTTATCTCTGCAGCATCTGCAGTTGTGCTTTTTCTGCTAATAACAATTTTGTGTCTTCACCCATCTCCTTGACTGACCTTGCCACATGGATGTTTATTAGTCTTTTTAAGGAGCTAGTTTTTTTGCTTTCTTGGTTTACTGTATTTTATACTTGTTTTCTATTTCATTAGTTTATTCTCCCTATTGTTCCCTTTCTTTAACTTTTTTGATGAGCGTTATTTTGCTAATTCTTTTTTAAAGTTCTCATTTATTTTCCAAGTTTTTATTTTTCTTCTTTTTTTAATGTAAATATGCAAGGTAATAAAATTTCCTCTACTGCTATACCTACACTCTACAAATTTTTGCGTGTCATGTTTTTATCATTCAGTTCTGTGCATTTTTTAGTTTGCATTGTGATTTTTTTCTGTGACTCATGAACTGTTTAAATTGTGTTTTGAATTTTCCAGGAATACACAGTTATTTGAGTTATCTTTTAGTTACCAATTTCTGACTTAATCCCATTGTCATAGAATATGGTCTGGTTATACTGATCTTTTGAAATTTTTTTCTAAATGGTGTTTTGTCTGACTGTGTGTGCTATTTAAGAATATTAAGGCTTAACCGCCACTGGCCCTTCCCATCTCCTTCCTCATAGCACTTTTTCTCATTTGATCTCTTTTATACTGACTTTATTTTGTTTGGAGGATTTTTAAATTCCTATGTGAAAGTTGGTGATGTGATTCAAATCACATTTTTAAAAATATTTTAGGCCCTGGCTGGGTGGCTCACTTGGTTAGAACATTGTCCCAATACACCAAGGTTTCGGGTTCCATCCCCGGTCAGGGCACATACAAGAATCAACTAATGATGCATAGATAAGTGGAACAACAAAATTACTGCTTCTCTCTTCCCCTCTTTTATACTCCCTTCCTTTTTCTTTCTAAAATTGATAAACAAATTTTTTTTAAATAAAAATATTTTATACAATAGTTTCGATCAGAAGGGTCATGTAGCCTATCTAAATTTACTATCCTATAGGAAGTACAGGTCTTATATTCAGTGGTTTTTTTTAAACCCATTAATACATTACAGTTTTTAAAATTGAGATATAATTGACATGTAACATTATGCTAGTTTCAGGTGTGTAATGTAAAGAGTTGATACTTGTAAGTGTTGTGAAATGATCACCGTGAGCCCAGTTAACAACATGCATCACCAGACATAGCTACAATTTTTTTCTTGTTATGAGAACTTTTAACATCTACTCCCTTAGCAACTTTCATGCAGTTATATTTAATATATCCAATATCGTGTCTGTTTTAGCAAGAGAACCCTTTAGCCTCTATGAGTATAGTTCAAGTTATTATGGGAAAAATAAGGTTTTTTTCCATAAAGAGAATTATAGAGATCCTGATCCACACACTGAGGAGGATACACACACAAGAGAGCAAATAATGTTACACTACGAGTTTTAAGTTCTTTACATATAGATATGTGTCTGCACATTAAAAAATCCAGGATATCTGGATTTTAAGGATGGAAATGTGTAGTGAGGACCAGTTAAAACCTCTCATCTATGTGAGAACATCCAAACCTGTAAACAGTTGTTATGAGTTTGTTTGAGCCAACCTGAGATCATATGCCAGGGAGTAAGATCTTAAATGGTCTGGAGAATAACAGTTTTGCAGCTTCTTTTATGTATTTGAAATTAAGGAGGGAATGTAAGTAAGAAAGCAAGGCCAGAATCAGGTTTCAGGATAGTTAAGATTCTGTGCTCTATTGAGGGTTAATATCCCCTTTGAAGGATATTACTTCCAGCATTTGATGTTTCAAAGGTGTGTTAACCTAGCCGCCCAAGGAAAATAGACAGGGCTGGCTTAGAACATTTCACTAAAGAAGTTACAGGCCCGGGGCGTGAGAACCCACCATGAGATGCCCAATTAGGAATTTACGATTAGATCATCTGTGAGGTTAGTCTCCATACAACTCCCTTCCCCCCAGCACCCTGGCCCCATCCACACTTTCCTCATTAATCTGAAATTCTGTTGGGAAATCTGGAGTCTTGCCGAACATTCAGGTCTGGTCTTTCATTGTTGCAGCTTGCAGGTGACAACTCTCTTTTTGTTGTGGAGCTGCTCCTACCATCTTACTGTTACAGAACACAGAGGCCACAGGTGCCAAGGTTCGTTATGTCTGTCGCCTTGTGGAAAGATGTCTCTCAAAGCCAGAGATTTGTGAAAAGGAAAGGAAATGTTTTTTTAATGTTATACAGACTTAAAGTAGCAACCTAACATCTTCATTAAAATATCAAAGTCCTTTAGGATACCCACAGATGCCACAGTGCTTCCTTCTTACCCTGCCCCTAATTCAGGGTACCATGACTCAGGAAAAGAAGCAAACGTCTGGGATGCAGGCTCCTGACACCATCAGCTGTGTCCTCATCCAGGCAGGATCTCTAATTAGTCCAAAGCCATGTGGTACCTTCTCATGGCCTACTAGCAAGAGTTCTTTCACCTTCTTCCAGGCAAAGTCTCTCCTGCTTCCTAAGCCACACAGCCAAAGGGAGCACCCCAAAGCCACGTGGTCCTCTTCTACTGAAGTTGCAGGGAAGGGGTCTCCACTCTGCCAAAGCCACGTGGCTCCCCCTTCACCTAATGGCAGAACAAGAGCATTTACAAAGATTCTAGCAGTTCTCACAGTGCTTGATGTCCCAGTTTCTGGGCTGTCATTTCTAAATCCCTCAGCTGGTCTGTGGAAGACCTCTGGACTTTTGCCCTTCACTTTTATTATTCCAAAGGTGTGGTTTACAAAAACAGCTTCTCCCTCAGACCTCCAGCAATTAAGATAGAACAATAGTTGTCTGCTTATCTGAAGTCAGATGGTGTACTCTTCTGAGGAAGTTCAAATTTTAGAGTGGCTGTGAAATTAGCATGTGTAAAAAAAGGAATTAAGCTTCCAATCCTTTTCCAAGGAGAGGGAGCAAGAAGTCAGTCTCCTCATCTTGCTTTACATTTGTAAATGTGCATGGCATTATTTTGACATGCAAGTTCTCTGGTGATGATTTTTTCTTGTATTCATATCAAATGTCCACAATTGAGTACAGTTCAGTCAAATTATCATCCGTAAACTCCATGAAAAAGTGAGAACTCAGAGCCAGAAGTGTGACCAAGGCTGTGGGACCGACCCCTGCCTGTCCCTGTGCTCAGAGGATGGGGACATAAAAAGAGGGAGGTCAGAAGGGCCCAACTGGGCATCTGGCTGACCCCCTGGCTCACTTAATTTGCCCTCACTTCTTCCCTGTGCCCTGTTTGCATCTTTCTTTTCATCGTTACAGACAGTGGACCCATTCCTTGCTAGTAAGTAACAGGGCACGGAAAACTGATACATTTTAAGAATTCAACAAAGAGAATTTGAAGATTTTGTGTACTTTAGAAAAGAGGTTTCTGATTACAATATCCCCTCATCTGTGGTTTGGCTTTTGTGGTTTCCTTGTGGTCAGTCGTGGTTTGAAAATATTAAATAGAAATAACAGAAGTAAAGCATTCATACATTTTAAATCATGTGCTGCTCTGAGTAGGTGATGAAATTTTGAGATGTGCAGCCCCTTGAGCTCAGGAGGTGAATTATCCCTTTGTCCAGCACATCCAGGCTGGGTATGTTCCCTGCCCCACAGTCAGTAGCCATCTCAGTGTCAGATCCATTGTCACGGTATCATAGTGTTTGTGTTCTAGTAACCCTTATTTTAGTGGCCCCAAGAGGGTGAGTATTGATGCTGGCAACTTGGATATGCCAAAGGGAAGCCATAAAGTGCTTCCTGTAAGTGAAGAGGTAGGTATGCATAGGAAAATTATAGTATATATAGGGTTTGGAACTATTCGAGGTTTTAGGCATCCACTGTGGATCTTGGAATAACTGCCCTGAGAATAAAGGGCAGGGGGCAGGGGGGAGGGGTTCCTGTTACTACAGAAAGAGAAGGAGTTAATGAATGCTTTTTCAAATGGCTGCTCCTTTTCATTTGAACTTCTATTCCCATTGTGTTAAGAATGTTTATGGGAACTCTCAAATGTTTCACCAAAAGCCCATGTTTGAAAGATTTTCAGATACCTAATCTACAAATACATCTCTCTCATTTGAAGCTGGGAACTCCACTTCCTACAGTTGGGTCGGCACAGTTGTCTTTTCTGTCAAGCTTCTCATATTTCCTCTAGTGGTCTTGGAATTAAATTGTGAAATCATTTAATGGCCTGATTTAATCAGACTGCTGGGGTCGGAATCCTGGCCCAGCCAGCCTGCAGCCATCTAACGGCAGACGCGCTACTAACCCCCATCCTGACTTCCTTTCCTTCCCTGTGAAATGGGGATAATGATAGTACTTAGCTTCAGAGCATTGTTGAGACAGGTGGAATGCTGGACCAAAAAACTGTCTGGCGCACAGTAAGTGCTCAAAAAATGTTAGTATATGAGCTCTGGCTCTGAAGCAATAATAATTAGCCTTAGGTTACAAAACACTGAGTAGCCAAAAGGAGCCTCAGGAGACAGGAGAGCTGAATGTAACACAGCATCCTGGGTGGGATCCAGGAACAAGAAATGCACATTAGGTAAAAACTACAGAAATCCAAATAAAGTATGGGATTTAATGAATTTAAACAATACTTAGAGTGGGAAAATAAAACATTTTTGTTTTAAAAAATCTCACACATATAACTTTTGTGGTTATTAAAAAAAAAAACTTGCTGGCTAAAGGACTGAATGGGTTAGGCAAAAATGAAAATCCTGAAATGGATTGGAATATGTCTTCCCAGTGGCATCATTTCTGTCTGCATTTATACCATTTATATATTTATTCACTGGATAAATGTGATCATTTGCAGAATGGGTAATATAGACTTTCCTTTTGCTCAACAATATCACCTATACCAGGATACTCAGAGTTGGCCCATAGACCAGTGTTGCTAAGTGTACTGTTTATTATCAGGAGGGAGGTAAATCATGGTACAGCTTCCTTTATCCTGAAGGTCTTGCTACGGAAGAATGTCAGCCAAACTAAACAGTGTTTAGTGATGTGATGATTTAGATTCTGAAAGAAGCTCATGATCTCATTGGGGATCTGCCATACACAGCCCACTGGTCTTCGTTTGAGTAGTATTGGACTACACCATTCCATAGAACCACGTAAAGATCTGCCTTATCCCTTTAATAGCTGTCACTATCACTTGTTCTTTGATTTAGAGATAAGATTATCCTTCAAATGGAATAGTGGTGACCTTCACCATTGGTCACCCATGTACTTTAATCTTCACCAGTTTCAGTGATTAGGCCTCCTCTAGGAAGGCAGCATGTGTAGCGGTTAATATTTTAGATAAATCCAGTTCAAATGATGGCTCCTTTTGGAACGTCAGTATTCTAATTTGAAAATGACTATGATGATTGTATCTATTTTTAAGATTGTTGTGATGGTTAAATGTGATTATACCTTAGCCCCACTCTGGGCAAATAGGGCCCAATGAAAGTGAGCTTTTTCTTATTCTTATTATTATTTACTACTGCTTAAAGCTGTTGTCTTAATTAGTGTGAATTTTGTTATTAAATAATTTAAAACTCACTGATCTCCAGAGAAATTAATTACTTAACAGACTTAAATCTTACAAAGCAAACACTAAAAATAGGGATTTTAATGGGTCTTTAGAAAAGCAATGGGAGACATCTACCCCACCACCAGAAGCTATGCAGGGCCCAATTCTTAAAAGATTGTGTTGGTTGGCTTCCTAGGACATTTAGCCTCAGAGAGACACTTTGTAACAATTCCTTGCATCATCACTGTGAGAGAACCTCCAGAGCTAATGACTTCTATCTTCTCTGTGTGTGTGATTGCCGCTATAGTTGCAGATTGCTCACCATGAACTGCACTGGTTGTTCATTAAGGATTGTCAGAAATAGGTCATCGTCCAAACAAATGACGAGATTTTAGTTATTTCAGCCACTGTCAAGGCATAATCTTCTCACTTGCTTCCAGCAAGGATATATCTGTGGGATGTGTGTGTGCGTGTGTGTTTCTGTCCCTCCCTGGGGCATGGCAGCGCCCTTCCTAAAGAACACCCCAGGCAGACACTTACTGCATGTCCTTTGGTCGGCAGCTCACTGTCAACAAGTCTCCCAGTAATTTTACTCTGCCTTCTCCTTTGCATTCACCTACAGGTATTCACTTTGCCATTAAAGTCTTTATAATTTGATTGTTTTGGGAGTAAGATCTGGTCTCCCCTATTAAAGAACCAGAGAAAAGCTTGGGTCCAGACTGATACTTGTGACCTGATGCAGAGTGCCTGTTTATCGTGTAAATGTTGCTTGCCGTTTTTGCTCTTATTGTCTACAGTGCCAGCAGCTCACATTTACAGTGTGTTGCTTTTGAGAGAAGTCATATTGTTGTCATTTTCATATTTACAGGGAAAACAAAACTCAAAACTTAGATACCTGTAGTTTCCCCAACATAGGTACTAAAAGGTGGAGCCACCAGGTTTCAAACCTGTGTTCCAGCCATCCTGCAGAGGTAGGTGAATGCTCACAAAAAGTTAAATGCTTCGATGTCACGTCAGTCATTCTCTTTAAACTTCCAAAAAGCTAGGAAGAATAATTGTCATCTTCGTCTTAATAAGAGTTTATATGAATTCAGATAAAAGCGCTTTTTGTTCAACAATTCTGTATTGACATTAAATTGTTGCCTTATGATTAGCTCAATGGATTACTTGATGAGGAAACTCATGATGGAGTTGCCCCTTTTTGAATGAAGTAGAAAAGGCATTTTAGGGGAGCAATATTTAAAAAGTCCTAAACTGGAACACTTGCTAAATATAGTGCCCTGTTGCTGGGGGTAATAAAAATCACTGCCTCAGCTCCTTTGTTACTCCCGCTGAAAGACCTTGCTGGTTCCCAAGTGAGGAGGCCCCTTCCTTTCTTGATTTCTCCAGGGAAAGAAATTATATCTCCTTAGCCAACTCTCTAAATTTAGTTAACTAAGCTAAGTTGCTGTTGTTCCTCTTTGAGTAGTGTTAGAACTGCTGGCAGAACCACTTAGCGTGTATTAGAATCACTTGGAGGGATTGGTTAAACATGGTACTGGGCCCCGCCCCAAGCCCTAGAATTTGCATTTCTTACAAGTTCCCAGGTGATGCTGCCACTGTGGGTTGAAGACCACTCTTTGGGAACCATTGCTGTAAAAATCAAAGCAGTTTTGTAACATCCTTAAGTTATCCAATTTAGATGCAGAATTGCTCACAATTCCTGTATATGGACATCAGATCATGGCAATGTAAACTAAGATTGCAGAAAATACATGCAGCCCCCTGCTTCTTGCTTTGCTACCACCTCTTCTTAATTTGGTAGTTTTGCAAATTATAAAGAGCCTTTTCATGACACACCTGAGTACATTGAAAACTAAAATGGGGACATGATGAGCCCTTGAGGAATAAAGGTACAATTTCCCTACAAATCTGCAGGCACTTTTGAACTAGGGAAAAAGAAGATAAGGCAAGGCACCCTTTTTAGGACTTCTATAGCATGACTCTATTTTCTACGGTCACTACCAACTCTTAGGACAGTCCAGAGACTTGACAGCTACCTGTGGAACAGTGATGTGCATCATTCTGTGAGATACGGCTAATTCCAGTTGGTTTAAGGGTGGGAGTTTTTCTGTAATAGATAATTATATGATATTTCGTGAGAGCTCTTATTTGACTTTTAAAAAATCCTAGGTCCACTGACAGTTAATAAAATTCCTATAGCAGTAGTTACAGGGGAATTGCAACTTATATGAGGTTAGTAAGGAGAAAAATTAAACAAAATTATATTCTTGAAAATCTCCAAGTCACCATGTTATCAAGAACTATATCCATGAAAGCTCAGAAGCCAGAAATTAACTTAAATCTCTCTTTGCTTATAGAATATGGCCTCGCCCTTCCATATGGCCAAGATCTAGTTGAAAGAGCAAAAGGACGTGAGGAAAATAAGATTTTTCTCTTCATCTCTCAGTCCCTTCCAAGTAAATATGGACATATAGTTAAATTCCAATAAATTAAATGTGCTTATAATGTGACTCCATTATATTATTAAGAAAAGTGAAACATTTGATTCAGAGTCACTGATTTAAATTCTTTTATAGTCATGCAGGAATTAAATTTCATTCATTCATTCATTCATTCACTCATTCAACAAACAACTATTGAATACCTCCTTTATCATCTACCCAGGGATAAATGTTTTTTAAGGCACCTGCCTTACCTTATAATAGTTGCTCAGGCAGAGTTTATTGAATTAATAACTAATGAAACACAGCCTATGTTTTTTTATGGATCATGGCCTGGCTTTAGAGATGGAAAAGTAAACAAAGATTTGCTATGTATTATGTCAGAGGTGTTTTAAATTTATGGGAATGTTGCACAGGAAAAAGTCAGTTCTGCCTGGGCAAGTACAGTACAGACTCATGGGACAGACAGTCAAGTTGGCCTTGATGGATGAGCAGATGTTCTCCAGGAAAGAAAAGGCATTCTTCCTTTTTCTTCAGGAAGAAAAAGGGAAGTCTCCTTGAGTGATTCTACATTTTTCCATTGTAGGAATTACTAGCTTGATGTTTTAAATACTTTGAACAGAGTAACAAGATAAGAAAAGAAAAGTAATACTGAAAATAGCCAACAGGTGTTATGGGCCTGGCAGGGTAACAATACTTTGTCGGCATTATTTTGTGTGCATCGGACAAGAAACACTGAGGTAGACACAGCTGATTTCATTTTCCAGAATAGAAAATGAGAGTTTATTTTGCCAGAAATGACATAGTGAGATGACCACCATAATGTTTATGTTCGTCTGTGGCGTTCAGCAGTTTAAACTGTGTGTGGACTGTAGGGAGCCGTTGGGGGTGATATGGTCAGAGGCAAGGGTGGGGGACCTTGCATGCAGGGAGGCCAGCGTAAAAGACTTCTAGCCCTCCACAGTGGCATACTGAAGGCCTTAGTTCTGTCCTTGACCTGGGGGTGGAAATGTTGAGAGATACAAAGGAAACATGAGAGGTGGAATGAAGAGGGCTTGATGACTCATGGGAGGAAGAAGTGAATGATAAGTTTGCAAAAAGGAGAAGAAGATACACAGTGATGTACTAAAAGAAATGCATCCAGTGATGTACTGGATGTATTTTTTGTCTCCTTTAAAACCTTGTGTGTGTGTGTGTGTGTGTGTGTGTGTGTGTTTGTACTATCCAAAATATATTAACATACCAGTATGTGTACATAACTTACAAATACAGAAATGGAAACACATTGAGTTTATGTTCATTTTTTTAATGTGATGTACCATCAAAAAAGTATGGAGGCCGCTGATCCAAACGTAACCAAGAGATGCATGACCGTCCAGAGGTGAGCAAGCCTATGGCAGGAAAGACGGAATAGTGGAGGAGGAAAGATGACTGCCTGTACTTCCACTTTAGCTGGTGATCATTCTCTTTCTCTCTTTTTGAGCCATTTGTCTTTTTCTTTTGAGAATAATCCAAAACATCTTAAAGTTGGGATAGAGGTACCAAAAGTGAAATGTATTTCTTTCCTATGGGAAAGATTCTGTTCTAAGCTGTTCTTGGCATTGAAGAATGTTAAAAGTGGAATGGACATCGAGGCCACCTAATCCAACTTCTTCCTTCCCATCCTGAGTCTCAGACAGACAAGTTGTCATCTTGTTTGAGCCCTTTGAGAGATAGGCATCCCAGTCTTTCACAAGGAAGTTTGGACAGATGTCATTGGTACAAAGCTCTTCCTTGTACAAGATGCAGTTTGCTTCCCTATATGCCAGCAGCTACACATTTGTCCCTTTCCTTCCCTGAATATAGTTTCAGAGCCAGTAGCATCATATGTGGTATTTTATGGTAGCAAGCACACATGCATGCATAGTCACGCTTGATGCTCACAGCCCTCCTCTGGAGTGGACAGGCATGTGTTTGTTCTGATTTAAAAAATGAGGCAGTTGAAATTAGAGTCCCATGGAAGAGCATCTTAGTTATTTTCCCCATAAACATTGGTCATGCCTAATTTGCATATTTTGTATAGGAGGCATTGAAACACCAGCAGCCATCTGACCTGAGTTTCAGTTCTGGTTCCACCACTTTCTAGTAACATCACCTTGCGCAAGATGGTGTTGCCTTTGTGAGCCTCATTTTACATCTCAGAGCACTGTTGGGGAGATTACATTAGGTAAATCTTGTAAAGCCATTATAAAAGCCTTGGTTTAGAGTTAGTTTTGCAACAAATGTGAATTTACTTGCTTTTCCTATCTTAATTCAAATAACTTTTTAAAAACCTGTTTGTACTGTGATAATTATCTTTTTTTAACTTTGTATTGGTAGTTCAGTTCTGTTGTATCAGTTAATGGAGGGTTATCCTGTTTTTCCTCAGCTTTAGTGAGATATGATTGACATAAAACCTTGTGTATGTTTCATTATATGTGTGTGTGTGTGTGTATAATGAAATGATTACCCCAGTAATGTTAGTTAACACATCCATTACCTCACATGTTAAAATTTTATGTGTGTGTGGTAAACTTTTAAGACTTACTGTCTTAGCAATTTTCATGTATATAATATAGTGTTAACTATAATACAGTATCATCATGCCTATTTATAACTTCCCTAGGACTTATTCATCTGATAAATGGAAGTGCGTACCCTTTGACTGGTATCTCCCCATTCCTCTCTGGCAACCACCAGTCTAATCTCTTGTTTCTAAGAGTTTGATTTTTTAGATTCCACATAAGTGAAATCATACAGTATTTGTCTTTCTTTTTTCTTTTAAGATTTTATTTATTAATTTTTAGAGAGAGGAGAAGGGAAGGAGAAAAAGAGGGAAAGAAACATCACTGTGTGGTTGCTTCTTATGTGCTGCCCCACTGGGGACCTGACCCACAACCCAGGCATGTGCCCCAACCAGGAATCGAACTGGCAACCCTTTGGTTCTCAGGCTTGTGCTCAGTCCTCTGAGCCACACCAGCCAGGGCAGTATTTGTCTTTCTTTGTCTGACTTATTTCACTTAGCATCCTGCCCTCATATCCATTCATGTTATAAATGGCAGAATATCCTTTTTTATGGCTGAATAATATTCTAACATTATATATATGTGTGTATCATTTTCTTTATCCATTCATTGATGGACACTTAGGTTGTTTCCATGTCTTCTCTACCGTGAATAATGCTGCAGGGCTGCAGATATCTTTGAGATAGTGATTTCATTTCCTTCAGACATACACTCAGAAGTGGGATCATATGATAGTTCTATTTTTACTGTTTCAGGAAGTAATGGAAGTTGCTTTGGAATTTAATCCTTTTCATTTTGGTTATCTCATAATAATCATTAATGTTACCTGATTTTTAAAAAGAATTTTATTTAATTATTTCAAAAGTCATGAAAAGAGGCATTATCAGAAAGAAATTTAAGCTATTTCTATTTTGAAAAAAAAGTTAGGCCTGCATTGACTCCTTTGTAAACACTTAATTCTGTATGACTTCCCAGGATTACCTTACTGCACTGCAGCCAGTTGGTATTAAATGGGAAAGGAATGAGGTAGGTTTTTTTTTTTTTAATTTGGAATTCTTTTCTGTCTGGAGTTATGTGATAAATGCATGTGTGTGTCTTTGCAATTAAGTATTTGAAAAGGTGGGATCAGTTCCATTTGACTCTCTTTATTCCTTCATTCTTTTTATGTTTTGTCTGGAGGAAAAAAAATAACATTTTTATTTTTATCCTGAGAAATCTTCCACTTTCTGGTGTTTTAAATCATGATAACGTGAAAGCCCTTTGACAACTGCTAGCTCATATTTAAGTGTACATTTAGTTTGCCAAACTAAGCTTTCTAAGGTCTGGGATCCAGGGGGAACTTCTCACTGTGTTCCTGATCCATAGCACAGTGCTCATAATGACTTATTAGCTATCTTCTGACTATTAAATGTTACTTACTGCTATCTCTGTTGAAATTTAGTGAGGGCAGTTTTATTAATATATCTTAAGAGTTTCCTGCTATATCTCTTAGTTCAGAAACATACACTTGAGAGAAATATATAAATTCAGAAAAAAATTTTTCCAAAAATCTACAGAATTACATTGAGTGCCTTTCTCTATATAGAGACAGTGCAAATATTTCAGATACTTTGTTGTCAATGTTAATAGTACTTTGGACCTCCCTAGAATTTTCCCTCTTGAGGAGTGCGTGTTTTCCTTTGTTCTCTGACACTTGGGTGATGGGGGTGGTGCCACGGGCCCTAAGTGAACTTATGCAGTCCAAGGTACATGTGAGATACCTCATTTCCACAATTCCAGATCTTCTCCTCAGATTTAGCCCCAGAGCACATTTCTGCAAAATCTTCCCACATCTCTTGTTTTAAATTTTTCCTCCAGTGAGTTCATTTGTGCAGGGAGTCTGTTATCCATTGCAGCCATTTTTTACCAAATTTCTGGGCTCCACGGGGATATTAAGCAGAGAAGAATTCAAGGCCAGACACAGTGTGGGTGAGGGTATCTCTGGTTAGGGTGCTGACTTTTTTCCGAAAGTTGTGCTGAATCATCCGGGAATGATGCATTATGCATTCGGTGTATTCCCTCTGTGGTGGAGTAGCTCATGTAACTAATTTTTGTTATGACCAGTTCTTCTCTATACTGAAGGCTTCCCTCTTCATTTTATTTCACTTTAGTCGCTATTTATAAATTCATTCTTTCTGTATGCTGAATCACTCGTCTTCAATTTTCTTCCACCATTTTAGCATTTAGATGCTTCAACATGAGTTTAACCGAGAAAAAAAAATCCTCATGTCCTGACTTTGGCCAGAAGTGTTTTCATTATGGAGCTCCAGATTTACCGACTTTCCTTAAGTTCTAGAAAAATATGTCTAATATTTGCCACTTGAGGTTTTCTAAATATTAATGTCATTTAGTGTACTTAAATTGTTTTTAAATACATGTTCCATAGCACCATAGTGAGAGAGGTTTTCTGCAGAGGTGGACCACACACAATGAGATATGATAGTGCTTTTCAGCCGGAAGTTTTTTGTTTAGGATAATATTTGATTCAGTTAAGGGTGTGATATGGTAAGCATAATTCCTCAGTAGGGAGTATAAATGGATACACTCTTTGTGGATTCTAATTAGACCCTGTAATCTCACTTTTAGAAGTCGATCCAAAGGAAATAATCATAGTTTTCTTTAAAAAAATAAATAAATTATAAGCCATGTAAATAAAGATCTAAGAGTCAAGAAATAATCAAGTCGGTTATGTCATGCACAAATGTTGGAATATTACGGAACCACTAAAATTATGACTCTAACAAGTATTCAAAGATGAGAAACTTTTTATGACATACCAGTAAGTGAGTGTGTGGGGGGAGGAATCTGTGGCAAATAAAATGCCTTATACATCAGAATATTACAATTATTATTTCTGAGTAAATGAGGCAGGCAACTTAAAAACCTTTGTGTGTTCCTGTATTTTCCAAGTTTTCTACTTTTCATTTATTTGTTTTTACTCATGGATTTTAGAAAGGAAGGGAGAGAAAGAGAGAAACATCAATTTGTTGTTCTACTTATTTATGTATTATTCATTGGTTGATCCCAGTACGTGCCCTGACTGGGGATCTAACCTCCAACCTTGGTGTATCAGGATGATGCTCTAATCCACTGAGCTACCGAGCCAGGGCCCCAGTTTTCTGTAACAGGTATGCGTTACATTGATGATGAAATGGATGAGCACAGGGAGCACTGGAATGATGCCTGTCTCCACCGTGAGCTCTCAAGCCCGAGCTTTTACTGTTGGTGTGAGATTTACTTTTATAATAAGAAAATTATTTGTAAGCCTACTTCCATTGAAATGAATTGTTTGTGTAACCATTTGTTTAATATCTGTCCTCCATTAACTCTCGTCCATTATCTGCCATACATAGTCTTCCTGCAGCATATAACATGGTACCTGGCACATAGTTAAGTGTTCAACAAATAATTGTTCAGACTCTCAAAGATCAGATTTTAAAATGTTTTCTATTATTATGGTTTCCCAGCAGGAAGGTCACCAATGAGAAAGCTGTTAAAAATTCTTCATTGGGAACAGCTAACATTTTGTGTTTCTATGAGTGTTGAAATGTATGCGAATGAGGGAATTGCATGTGCTAAATTAATAGTATGTTGTTACCCAGAAGTAGGTTTGTTGGCATATTTTATGACAAATTGGCATTGAGATGTCTTTAAAATTTTTCCAAAAGTTAGAGTTTTCAAATTTGGGACACGATAAACTCCAAAAAAGATTATGACAAAGCTACTTCAGACAGATCCTAAAGTTATAATTTTAAGCAGGAATAGCCAGTTGTAATAATAGCCTGGGAAGTTTTTGGTTGGGACAGTAGGAGTGTATTGGATTTACAAAGATCCATGATTCTATAAAAGGACTAATTTAAATCTGTAGTTGGTTACAAGGTGTAATATACAAAGTTTCTCTGTCATATACAAAGTTTCTTCATTGTAAATTAGTGACTTCCCAGGGTTTGGTGATCACTCTGAGAGAGTAATGAAATTTAGCAAGAATTACCAGCTGCTGTTTTTGAAAATAGCCGATGAAAGTCACTTAGTAAAAGTAATGTGCTGACAGTGGTGTTTGTTGTATAAAATATAATAATCATGTTTTATTGTATCTCCCTGAGACAAAATATATCTTAAGTGTACCAGAGGACACTGAGTAACATGCTTTTTTAGAAATGTGCCCTTATTGACATGAAACTAACATAAAAAGTTTGAAGAACCCTTTATCAGAGGCCTCAGTTGTAGTGAGTTAAACTGGAAAAATTGCAGAATTGGAAAGTAACTTGTTTTGGAAATATTAGCAATTCAGAAATATGAACTCAGAAAACATGGACATTTGGAGAAATTTTTAACATCATGAACCACAGACTTTGTAAACTTCAAAAGACCTTAAAATCTTGGTGACTCGGAATCTTAGAAACAGTGTTAAAAGAACATAGAATAGAAAGATAGGGAGGTACAAGAGGGTAACAGGGGGGCTAAATAGTGATGGAAAGAGAGAGCTGACTTGGGGTAGTCCACACGTAAGTTTTAAAAAACAGGAAATAAAAGAAAAGAATAATCAGGAAGTTTAATGCAATCAGAACCTCATAGCCTGTTTATTTGGCAAAGCCTGTTAAGCTACTGTAAATGAATGTTAATCTGATTTTATCAGCACTTGTACTATATTTATTATATAATTTGAATATTTATGACCCTGTAAATGTTTAACAGTGACATTAGAATGTTTATGGAACTCAGATTTCAAAAATTGTACAACCCTTTGATGGAAATGAATTATGTTTAAATACTACAAAATTCAAGATGTTTCTACCATTTAGCAGTAGTCTGTATCCTATGGGACAAGTTTTTCTGACTAAAATTCTGTGACAGAGTAATGTGTATTGAAACTGACTGTGAAGACAAACATGATTTCAGTTAATTTATTGTTTATGCAAAGATAGGTAACCAACTAGAGTATTTTCACTTTTCAGGATCAAGTACAGTTGACTATGTTTTCTCGCTAGAGTTTATATCATTTTGGTTGACTGCATCCCTGTCTGCTTAGAAATTATTAATGAACCCTTTTTAAAAAAACAGTATGAACCCGGCTTTGAAATTGAACAGTTCACCCTAAAGGAGCAATGACATTGAGAACGGAAATAACGGATGGGAATGCCTCTTTAATTTTGTCATCTGTACACATTTAGTGGTGTGTGTTTTGGGAAAACTTGATGCTCTTCCAGAGCTTTCTTCTTTGCAAACATGAACCTACAAAAAGGTATTTTTCCCTTCAGTGGGATTCAAACAGTTATTTTTCTTCTGGAAAGTATAATCTAATAGGAAAATACAGTTCATATTAAAGCCAAAAAAAAAGAGCCTGTAATTAAGATGTGTCTCAGTCACATTTTCCCCAGTCTTTCATTGAAACAAAAACATGAATTCATTTAATAAACCCGTCAGTGGGTGAAACAGTGTTTTCAAAGGTTATGCTAATTTTACAAATATCTGGTTGCTTCATTTTGATTACCTCAAATATTAACAAATTCTCCTTTTATAAAATTTGGGCAGATCTGGTTACTTTACATTTTGAGATTAATTTAGGGTAATTTGTATATTGCTGTCCTTTGTGGACACTAGAGGGAATTAGGGGAGAGTTTTAGAATAGAATGGAGTGATGAGAACATTTCTAGATCCCACACTCACTTAGCTTAATCACTATCGTTCTTATCAGTGGCCTTACTTTCATGGGGTTGTTGGGAGGATTACCCGAAATCCTCACAAATGTGCCGGAAGAATGTATGCCTGGAGTCCTCGGTGGTTCTCATGCATGGCTACTACTCAGCTGATGCTTGAGCCTTTTTAGGTTGTAGGTTGCAAATTTACTTTAAAGCCTTAACCTTTCCATCATTCCCACTTGGAAGAATTAGCTAGTTCGTACTCTTTCCTTTAAAAAGTTGACAAAGAAACAAAATTCAGAATGCAAGCCAGTTCTTTGTCTAATAACAATGTTGGAGAAGTTGTGATAAATCAGATGCTTGATCCTGATGCCTAAATGACATTGGGGCTCACCTGATGGAGTCACTGTCTGTGCTGGTGCCTGCCTTACTGGTATAGAGCGAGGGTTGACACAAATTTTTGTGAGAAGAGCCAGGAAATAAGCATTTTAGCCTTTGAAGGTCCTACATTCTTTCACAACTACTCTGCTCTGTCATTGCCGCTAAGACCAGGCACAGATACTATAAATTAATACGCATGGCTGCACTCAGGGAAGCTGTATTTATAAAAACTGGCTGGTCCTGGCTATGTAGTTCTGTTGGTTGAAGCGTCGTCAATGCAACAAGGTTGCAGATTTGATCCTCGGTCTGGGCACATACAAGAGTCAACCAAGGAATGCATAAATAAGTGGAACAGAAAATTGATGTTTCTCTCTGTCAAATCAATTTAGCAATTTCTTAAGAAAAAGAAACCAACTGGCTGTAAGCTGGATTTGGCCCATGCATGGATTATACATAGTTTGCCCACCCCAATGCAGATGGAGACTTCAGTGTTTTCTTTTTTATAATCAGAGATAAATCCTTGCCTTCAAAGTTGTAGTAGTTTATTATTTAGTTTATCCAAATCTAAGTCAGTATTCTAATTTTCTATTCTTTCTGGTTTTATATATATAAATGTATATATATTTTATCCTAAAAGAATAAACTGTCAGCTTTTGATTGCTGAAGCTGTATGATAATTTGTCTTTCAGAAACAGGGTGGAGTGATGGCGAGTGCCTTGCTTGCCTGCGAGATTAGACTTTGTACCTCTTTATTCATAATTTTGTACAAGTTGCATTATATTAGACAGCATCACGTTCTGGCTCTGAAGTTAGTTAGCTTCACCTTGTAGTTCTGCCCCCTCCTAGCTGCAAGTTATTAGCTTATTGTGTAGTTTCTTAGGACACAGTTTTCTCATTGGTAAAATGGTGGTGATTCTTACCTTGTTGGGTTGCTGTGAGGATTGAATGAGCATGAACTCAAAATATGGGGCTCAGGGCCTGAAAACCATAAACCCAGTCAATGGTAGCTCTCAAAACCTTGGGTGAGGATCTTATCCTGAGGGCTACATGATTTAAAAAAAACTTTTTTGTTATTTTACATTTTTTGTTCCTTTTGGAGCTATGCCTCCCAAACTACTCATGCTGAAAGACTACTTTTCCCCCCCAATCTCTCATGAACTGATGCTTTTTAAATACATAGTACCCTGGTCCCCACTTGTCCACAGGGGATGTGTCCCGAGACCCCTCAAGTGGGTGCCTGAAACCGTGGATAGCACTGAACCATATATATACTATGTTAACTCCTACACATACATACCTATGATAAAGTTTAATTTATAAGTTAAGCACAGTAATAGATTAATAATAACTGATAATAAATAGAATGATTATAATATACTGTAATAAAAGTTATGTGCATTTGGTCTCTCCCTGGTAACAGATCTGATAGCCAAGATGGCTACTAAGTGACGAGTGGGCAGGGAGCCTGTTCAGCGTGGACTTGAAAATGCACTGACGTGTGAACGAAAGAGTGGGTGACGCTGTCCAGGCCTCTCACCAGCCTGACATCCTTTATCTGCATGCTCTTCACTTTGCTAGGGTCCCTCTCAAAAATATAACCAGCTTGGGGGACAGAGAGGAGGGGCTCGCTGCAGAACAACACATTGCTATCAGCACTTTTTCAATGCCGATAATCCAAAAGAACAAGCACTGTGTATTTTGGGAAGTCGACTTTTTCTCGTCCCTCATATTTTGGCGCTGATTGTGTAATAGCATTGTAGCAAAGCAGCCAACAGCAGCGCTACCACCTTCCAAGCTGTCACACTGACTTTCTGGAAACTGTCAGGGCCACACCTTACCTTAGCTGAAATTCAATGGCATTGAGCTCTTGAGATTATAGATAGTAATTTCTTGGAGTATACACAGTGGTGCGTGAACATAAACTGGGCTGGAATGTATCAAAGTGCTTGCATGGGATATTACGGATCATTGACACATTACGGTAAGCCATTTGTGGATGTTTCTGATGTAAATATGGAATGATGTCACTTTATGATGGGGATAGAAAAGGTATCAGAATTTCATTTGCATGGTAATAACCATTTGCGAGGAAAAAGAACTTAACCAAAAGTAGGTTGATACCTATAGTAATAGATCAGATTTTTGGCAGTTAGTTAGGGTGCTGTTTGGTGGACTAGTCAAGTTCGTAGCATATTGACTGAATGCTGGCTTCAGGTCAGGATGTTTGTTTGGGTTTCCATCCCAGCTGTATGACCTTGTTCAAGTTCTGTACCTCTTTGAGCCTCACTTCCCTTATTTGTAAACTGAGGGTAATCATAGTACAAAGGCATAGATTACTGTGAAGATTAAACGAGTTAATTCATGTAAAGCACTTAGTGGTGCCAATATTTCTTTAGCACTCAGTATTGCCTCTTAATGTATGTAGATTATTTGTTGGCATGGAAACACTTTTGAAAAGAAATAGCCTTCAGAGTATGTACTAATAGCAGTTGTCTTTGAAAACTACTTTTATGTGCAGAGTGCTAATTTCAAATTTAACCATTTTATATATGTTAATTCATTCTTCTGGAATCCTTTTTGAAATAAAAATTAAGTTTAACTTTTAAACATTTTACATTGAGGTGATTTACAGCTTACTAAAATAAGTCACTAAAATCCTAGCAAAAATAATAAGTAGACCATATTAAACAAAGTTTTAATTCAATGGAAGATAATATTATAAAATATTATGAAAATTAGTAGTATAGAAAGTAAATGAAAAATTGAATATAGAGATGTATATACAGTATGAACATAATTAAGTAAATTTTGCATTTTAAGATGAATAGATAAGTAATAGCTATAGTATAGTGTTGAAATTAAGGATGGCTATTTTTTCCCTCCACTTCTCAAAGTTTATGATGTTGCTGTAAGGTTTTCAGAATTAAAAAATTTAAAAGATCAAACATCTACTATTCACTCTAATTGCTCAAAATGATAGGCAGTAAAAAAATCATATGGAATCTAAGTAAGTCTTTTATTATAGCTAGCAAGAATTTATTTACAAAATGATTGGCAAAATCAAGAAACTGCTGTGTAAATTAACTAATTTCCTGGTTGGCTAAGAATAAACAAGGTCTCTTGGCTTTATGTTGAAGCACCATGTGTTAATTACACACAGCTCCACAGGACCCAGAACAGTTCTCTCAGAACTCTTAGTCTGTGGCAATTTGTAGACATTTCAGAAAGGAGCTGTTCAAGGTCAGTGGGAAGTCAGCAGCTGGAACTTCCTCTGTGATCTGTTCAGGGGATCCCCAGAGGTCATCTCGGGTTCCTGAATCGGGTGTAGAGATATACAGTTACAACTCAGGGAAAGTACAGATCTGGTTCCTCATGTGATCAGTTCTCCGTCACGAGCAGGGTGACAGCCTGCCAAGCCGACATCTGCCTAGCAGACCGTGCTGGCCCACCTGCCGCCTCCCTTATTCCCACTTAGGGCCAGGCCAACAGAGACCTTCCCCATGTAACCCTGAATGTCTTCATTTTCGTCAAGTTTTCAAAGCAGAATGAAAGACTCAGTAGGGCAAATGGTGGTGTGATGGGACCCAGGTTAGTTTCTTAAATTCCAGGACCGTTTCCTGGTTATAGGTGGGGCTGCCCTTTGTCCCTCTCAGGCTATTCCCAAAGCTTCTCTTGAAACAGAACACATTGTCATAGTAGCAAATGAAACTTACCTACGTAAGTCATCTAACCTGATGTTAGAAGGAAACCATTTTTAAAGAACTTTTTTTTGTTGAATTTTTCCATATGGTAGACTCTGACATATATGTCATTGAAAATGCTCTTATTCTTATGACCAAATGTCTTCCTAAATTGAAAGTTTTTTTAAAGTTTGTTAAAAGTTTATTTCTAGAGAGAGGGGAAGAGAGGGAGAAAGAGAGGGAGAGAAACATTGATTGGTTGCCTTTTGAATGCGCACCAACCTGGACTCAAACCCGCAACCCAGTCATGTGCCCTGACAAGAAATCGAACCTGCAGACACACTGGTCAGGGTGAAAGGTTTTTATAAATAAATAAATAAATAAATAAATAAATAAATATTCTGACTAGAAGTCTGTGACATTCTGCATATACAAAATTGAACTTGTAAAAATGCCTCTTGTACCAGAATATGTCTTCATGCTGACAGCCCTACCCAGGGCTTGCTCAGCGTTCAGCAAGATACAACTCTATCTGGACATTTCCTGTAGAGGAAAATGCTTTTGAATATATACATTAAAAATTATAGAGAGCCTTAGTCACTATGATTTTTATATACAATAGTTGAATGTTATTGTTTGTTTTGACTCCCACGTTATTTGAGTAGATTTTTTAAACCAACTGAGGTTTATGGGGGCCCACCAGGGCCTTTCACTTTTCTCTTGCTGTTGTGCTGTGTGGAACCATTGGCAGGAAGAAACGCATTGTGCATTTCAGATGCACCTGGTAGCTGAGCTGCTCATGGAGAACGTTGTATTGAGGGAATAGTGTCTGGCTCGTCAGGTTCAGATTTGCTGCTTATATTTTCTAGAATGAATGATATAATGAGAATAATTTAAACTATTTCTATTCACTGAAAACGATCTAAAATTTACATCAAGTTGCATTTTGAACAAAAGGGGAAAACACTTATGTAAAGGAGGGGTTTTTTTTTACTAAATATAAATAATTCAAAAATACTTCAAAGGAGAAAGTAAGGTGACAAATGATATCAGGTCCTTTCCATGTGTCAGGATTTTAATTAGTGGGGTCAATGTGCAAGGCCCTGTGACCCCCAAAACATGGCTCACTTCTATTTTCTGCATGGGGGTATGCAGGGAAAAACCCAGCCCATAAGTCAGGGTAAGGACAATAACACCTTGATGGGAAGCCAGCCCATGGTGGATGTGGCACACAGGCGTTATCCATGCTTTTTGGAAGAGCAAAAGGAAACCCTCTTGCCATAAATGTGCCATTTGGGTCCATTGGAAATATCAAAGTTGACAATGGAATGGGGAGAAAAAGGCTTGGCAGCCACGGAAGGACTCTGAGGGGAAAGGTATGAGACCCTCCTGTCTCAAAGGAGCAGCAGTCAGTGCCTAGGGGTGGGAGCAGGGGTGCCACCTGGATCATCTGGTGCACAAGGATCCACTTCTAAGGGTGCGAATTTCATAGCTGCTGAGTTGTCTCAGCTTTGCAGCCTCCTATCTTAAGATGAAAAGGTTTTGTTCAGCCTTCCATGCCCTCACCTAGTGATCGTGAGCTTTTAGTTCAAGGAACAGAGTCTGCCTTGAAAAGAAGAAATGCCCTTTTTCAGCCTTTCTTCAAGGTCTTTGAATGGCTTTTAATGTTTCCAGCTCTTTATCCTCATGGTCCATCTCGTCAGCTGCTCTAGAACATTCCCCCTCTTGATGCAAGTCATGGTCTGATAATAGCATGAGAGGTTCTATTTCTTCTTGGCAAAGTTCAGTCATTTTGTTTCTTTCTTGGAGATTTTTTTTTTTTTTTTTTTGGTTGAGGAAACTTTATTTTGTTTGAGGGAGTGGGCAGGTATCTAGTCCCAGACCTTCTGGAATTGCCTCTTGGTGCCAGCAACCTTGGTGACCTTGAGCAGCTGAAGCACGTAGTGTTGCTCCGTAGTGTTGCTCCGGGGCCGGCGCTTACCCACTGTGACAATGTCGCCGATCTAGACAGCTCTGAAGCAGGGGGCAGGGACACCGACATGTTCTTGTGGCACTTCTCGAAGTGGTTGTACTTTCAAATATAGTGGAGGTAGCCTCGGTAGATGATGAGGCTCCTCCGTATCTTCATCTTGGTCACCACACCAGACAAGATGTGCCCTCAGGTGGAGACCTTAGTGGTAAAAGGGCATTTTTTTGTCAATGCAGGTGCCCTCAGTGGCCTCCTTGGTGTCTTGAAACCCAGACTGATATTCTTGTAGTATCGCGGTAGCTTCTCTTTGCCAGTTTCTCCAAGCAGGACCCTCCTCTTATTTTGAAAGATGGTGGACTGTTTTGGGGAGTCATGCTTGGTCTCAAATTCAGATTCAACTCTAAATCCGAGGTTACTTCAGCATTTATGCTCTAAAACACTTCCCACTTCCTGCAGGATTCACTTCTTAAAACCCATACACCCAGAATCATCCCTCAAACACCTTTCAGCAAGGATTACTTTCCAAGACACAAAGACATCCACCCAGGATATACTTCTTATCTAATATGCAAGACTTCCAAGTGTGGAGACCCTGGGATTCAGGAGACACTAATCTAGATAATGCAGACACACACCCTCTGTCAGAATTAATCCCCGGGAAATCGAGGGCCCCCTGAATTAACCCCCAAACTGGGGTGCAGGGTCCCACTGTCCAGGACACACCCCTGCAGCCTGTGGAGGGCCCCGCCACTGCGGCCCAGGCCTGAATCTTGACGATTTTGAAGTGCATTTTCAATGGAGGCTTGCCCAGTTTGAAGGCTTTTAACATGATCTGTCAGGTGTGCTTTGTGTTTTTTCTTTTAGAAATGTTGGTGTAGAATTGATTTTTCTCCCTATTCTGGCTGTTGAAATGCGCGCTTAACTTTGAAACATCAGTGCGTTTCCTCCTGGCCCCTCTGGCCTGATCGTTGGCATGCTTTCCATCTCACAATTCTAACATCACCTGTCCTCTTCTCTGAGGGGAGCTGCCAGGCCTTTAACCTTCCACACACGTTCCCCCGGTTCTGCTCGGAACCACGCTTGCACCTGGAGCAGGGTGGGCCATGAGTGGAGAGGATCAGTGGGGGTACAGGATGGATCCCAAGAAAAACACACCCTCATCTCTTCCCACGGCTCCTTCGTTTCTTAAACTTAGCTTTCTGTGGCCCTAGAGGCCTCCCCCACACTGTTCCTTCTGCCTTGCAAGTCCTTTGTCTCCCCGTGTGCACGGGAACAACACCCGTCCTGCAGTCTCCTCACCGCTGTAACCCCAGCTCTCGGGGAACGGCAGGTGCAAAGTGGGTCCTCAGAGTTCACACATTTGTGGAAGGAACAAGGAGTCGGTGAGTGAGTGACCGAGGAGGGACAAAGGCACATTTGCTGTCCATGAAGATTCACATATAATGCCCTCTCTTGTTCCTGTGACTCTCATGTACTTGGCTCGGGGTCACTCCTCCACTTACGGCAGCCTTCCACACCTCTCTCCTGGATGTCCTCAGTGCCCAAGTCCCCTGATCTGCACCTCCACACCTGAGTCATTATCAGAGAAAAGTTCTCTCATGACCAATGCCCACTCTCTTACTGTCCTCACCTGTTCTAGTTTTCTTGTCTCTTGGCTCCCAGATAGGGACCTACCCGATCACTTGACTCCTCACACTGTTCATCTCACTGTCTTCACACCACATGGTCTGCAGTGCACTCAGTTCTGTTGAGGTTATTTTTTATCCCCATCACAGGGGTCACTCCCTCCTCTGAACCCCTTCTGTGTCTGGCCCATATTTCTCTTACTCAGTGGAAGGGCTTAGAGTTGGCTGGGATCACTCTTGTTCCAGTGACTATAACACCTAGTAATTTTCTGCACATATTGTTGAGGGGGCGGTACTGTTTTGTTGAACTGATCGAAGCTGTTGATGGGTTAACATTTGAAGCATGTTAATATATTCAGGGAAAAAATTGGCAAAGGGGGTAAATCTGTTTCCCCTCCTTCCAAAATGTGTGGTATAGCTATGAAGTTTGTAGCGGGAAAAATTATTCCAGAAATTTTGTTGTAGAGGCTCTTCCCCAAAATTCAGTCTTGTAACACTTAGAAAAACTGTTATCAAAGTCACACGTGCATATAATTAAAAAATAAAACAAACAAGTTTATAATGAAAAGCAGCCATCCCCTCCCCCACCTTCAGTCTTGAAATGCAGAGGCAACCATTTTCAAATGTTGGGGTTTTGGTTTACCTGGTGGCCACCGCCATATTTCAGAATTCTGTCGTTTAATCTTAAATAGGGCTAGTGAGAAACAGCTCCTAAGTCATAAAAAGTGCAAACTGACTCACTGTTTACACTGAATTATTGTTGCCAATTTTATTATGAAAATTATTGAAAAATATTCTAGACAAATGCCTTTAAGTTATGATAATATTGAATCAAAATGTTCACCTGTCCCTCTTCTCTTTTCAGTATTAGGAGTGAAAAATTTTTTGATAGTTTTTGGTGTATTTTCTATATTGTTCTGTATACATATATTAATAGAATAAAATTGCCGTTTCTCCAACTTCTTTTCCTTTCCCTGTTCTTTTGCTTCTTGTGGCCATTTGTTTTCTTGGTGTTTGGTTTTCTCTTCGTCCCATGGGGATACAGTCTGGAAAGTTTGTAGCACCTGATTCATGAGATGGTGGTGAGTGTTCTGTGTAGCCCTGTAAAGGCGCAGCTCACTCTGTCTTCAAGTCCTGTCTCTGAAAGTGGGCTTAGACAGAGCCTGTGTATTTGCTCTAAGCTGATATTACAGGAAATGTGATTGAGCAGAGGCATACTTTTTGAAAAAAGGCACACTCCAGAGGCCTCATTTCAGCGTGCAAAATGGCTGCCTGTGGTTGAAAATAAGTTGGTAGGTAGAGACTTTAGCACATTTAATTAAAAGTACTGCGCTGAAAGAAATTGTAGCAATTATATATTATTAACCTAAGTGGTGCCAAGGCTTTGAAGTTGTTTGCCATGGCCCATTATTTTCCTTGATTGCATATCATCTGAGATCGAGCCAGGCTGTTTGGTTATGTAGGCATTTGGAAGAAGAACAACATAGTAAACCCAAGTACAAAATTATGATCTTTGAACTCTGTGCCGTATATCCAAGCTGTTGCTAAGTGAATCCAGTCTTTTGCTGCTGCAGTTATTTTGACTGTGTTAGGCTGCTTTCCCTGCCCACTCCCAATCAGACATTGTTTAGTTTATTGGAAAATACATGTTGTATATGTCAACTAAAAAACAGGGTGTCATTGTGGGGCTTAAAGGGAGGAGGCTTTTGTTTCAAGTTGAAATGAATGAATAAGTAGATTGAAGATTTAAGAACAGTGCTGGGTCCATTTTCATAAGAAAACCAGGCTTTGCAAATGTAGGGATTATAAATCCTGCATTTTGGGGTTGGCCAAAAAGTCCATTTAGTTTTTTCTGTAAAATAAAAGACACATTTTTCACTTTCACCCATAACTTCATTGAGGGTATTCTGAGTATGTTGCCTGTCTTCTGCTATTGGCTTCTAGTGGGTAGAGACCAAGGGTGCTGCTAAACATCTTCCAATGCATAACACAGCCCACAGCAAAGAATTATTTGACCAAAATGTCCATACTACCAAGAAACTTCGCAAACCACTTTTGACACATTCAATGAGTCACAGCACCTTCTCTATACAATGTAAAATCTTTTTTGCCTTTCAGTTGCATTTTTACCTTTCTTGAAATAATAAAGCTTAATATGTCAAAAACGTTGTGTATCTTCTTCCCTCTTCAATATTAAAATGGCTGCACAAAAATTCACCGATTTTGATAAGACTTTTTTAAATGCACACTGAGATGACAGCTGTCACAATACCATCTAACAAAATTGTTTCAAATGAAATGAAAGACAACTAAGCACTACTAGAGCCATTGTATGGAAGAAATCAGGTGAACTTTTTCGGCCAACCCAACATATGTGTGGTGAGCAGCAGGGGAGGATTTCTGGCTAAGATAAGATCAAAATGTACTTTTCTGTATTAATAACTCTGCAGGATGGCAAAGGTTTCAGTGAAAAGAATAAATAAGATTCCAGAACCGATTTTATTATTGTAAGCTGTACTCAGCTACACTTATTAAATAGAAGGTTTATTGAGAGTCCATGACATATTTGACAGCTAAACTGACTAGGAATTAATGGGCCAACCCCTTCACTCTACAGAAGAGAAAACTGCAGAAGCAATGAAGTTGCCTAAGGGACTTGCCTCAGGTTAAGGACTCAGTCCCCCAAGTCAGTCCCCACTTCCCATGCCACTTGCATGTCTTGGGGATTCTTCTGGGCTTCTAATCAACCAGTATAAAAGGGAAGTTCCCACGACCCTTACCTCAAGTTCAATCATTTGCTAGAATGGCTCTCAGGAAAACAGCTTACTAAGGAGATTACCAGTTTATTATGAAAAGGATACAACTCAGGAACACCAGATGGGGCAGTACCTGGGGAAAGGGGCAAGGAGCTCAGTGCGCCCCTCATGTGTACCACCCTCCCAGCTCCTCCATGTGTCCTCCAGCCTGCAATCTCTCCTAACCCTTTCCTTTTGGGTTTTTATGGAGGCTTCATTACCTAGGTGCAATTGATTAGATCATTGGCCGTTGGTGATTAATCAAACTTCCATCCCCTCTCTGCTCTGAGGAGGTGTGGGGTGGGGTTGCAACCCTGTAATCATTTGGTTGGTTCCCTGATAACCAGTCCCTAAAGTCGCCTCATGAACACAATCCCAGGTGTGGTTGAAAGGGACTTGTTTTGAATAACAAAAGACACTCCTTTCACCTTTATTGCTCTTATCACTTCAGAATCCCAAGGGTTTTAGAAGCTCTGTACCAAGAACTATGGGCAAAGACCTATTTATGTTCTTATTATACATCACAATGCCACAAGTAGTAACTAGTCACTACCTGTTTGAATGTCATGGTGGTTGTGGGGTCCTCTAGTTTACACCCAGTTGGTCAGGAGGCCCAGTGAACCCTGGATTTGCAATTTGCAAACTGGATTTTGCAGTGGAGCAAGCTTGAAGGACTGAACCCTTAACCTGTGGGATCTGACGCTCTCTCTTCGTAGTTAACTATTTAAATATAAATAATTTTTTTTTAAATAAGCATACTTAAAAATTCAGTTCCTCAAGCACGTAAACACATTTAGATTGCATTGGCCACCACTGCCCTATCCGTTTCATGCCACAGTTACTTACTATGAATCTAGACCTGGACTCCAAAGACCTGAATTGGAGCTCCACATTCACCATTCACCCTGTCGTAAGCTGTTAAGATCTCAAACAGGTCCTCTAACCTACACAGAACTTTGTTTTTCTTTTGGTAAAATGAGGTTACGTATCCTGCGAAATGCTTCATGTTACACCTAAAGTGCTTACATAAAGGTAGAAGTTGGGGTTATTAATTTGGTTACTATTGAAAAATATCAACACTGGAAGTCTTTGGCCCTTGGCTTGCTTCACAGGGAATTCAGGGTTTGTATGGCATCTCAGATTAATCTGCTCTGTGGGTGAATTCTGACCATGCAGCAGTAGGTTGATGAATGCCTTTCTTTATTCTCTGATAAGGTAAGACATTGCCTTCTGCCAGACTTCTTCCTCAGGTCTGTTCTTCACTGGGTCTAGTTGGGGTTTTTTGCTTTGTTTTTTAAATAAGCTGAGTGTAGTATAATGGTTAAGACCACGGACTGTGAAAACAGCTTGTTCTGCCAACTCTGCCAAACATACCCACTGTGAGATCTTGGCAGTCCTAACCTGTTTTCTCGTCATATGCCATAGAGTTACTGTAGAGGTTGAATGATTTGGTGCCCGTGTACTTAGTCTAGTACCCAGAACTTAGTAAGTGCTCAACAAATTGTAAATAATAGGTGATGACATTACGAATTTAGTATAGGAAACACATTGCAGAGTTTTCTAGTTGATTCTCTGGTAAGAGTCCAAAGTCTGTCTAGGTAGAGATATTGAGTGCTCAAGGAGAGATGTGGTGTTGAAAGTTTTGTGATTTACAGGAGATGGGATTTCTCATGGTACCAGTAATTGGTCAACTCAGGGCAACATGCTTCTGGTTCTTTCTCTGTGTTCCCCTTTCGTCTGCAGAGTCTCAAAGGCACATAAAGGCCTATGAGAAACAGGCAGGTAATACCTATGCATAAAACCTACTGTGGGAGAGACTGTGGAGAAAGGAAAGGACTGCACCCATCTGGAGAAGGTGTATGTGCCCTGTCTGGGTGGGCCAAATGCACTGTTAAGCTTCAGCTAGTTCCTGCCCTGAAGTAAATACATTAGCAAATAGAGATGTTTTATATGAAATATCCAAACTTCTAGTGTTGGCTCATTTTATTTCAAATTCTACATGTACTAGGTAAGTCCATTGAGGTAAGAAACACCCAAACCTGTAACGAATTTTTATAAGAGTTTATTTGAGCCAAAACTGATGACAGTTGCTGGGAAGGAAGCAAGATCTCAAATGCTTCTGAGACTGACAGTTTCATTGTCTTTCAAGCATTTGAAATTAGGGACAGATTTTTATGCATTTGAAATGAGGGAAGATTACATTTGAGTATTAGCAGGCAACACAGGGATTGGATTACAGGACAGTTAACAAGATTCTGGGCTCTCTTGAGGGCAGTCACCACTTTGAAGGAGGGGTCTGAAACGAGGCATTTCAAAGGTGTGTTAACCTAGATGCACAGAAACAATGGACAGGGCTTGCTTAAGGTGAAGAAAAACCTTTTACAGGCCAGTGGCTGACTATGTACCACAACCTGCCTTAGAAATTTATGATCATATCATCCTGTGAGGTTACTTTGGGTTAGGTTTATTCACAGAGCTCTTATTGTCCTCAGGAGTCCTGCACAATATGTGCAGCCAGATTTAGGGGGGATGCTAGTAATGAGAACCAAGGGTACTAGAGCAGTATCTAGGAGAATAATGTTTGGACATGCAAACTGTGGTCTCACATTTACTACTGCTCTATGATTTATGGCTTGGTTATTTGGAACAAAGGGATGGTCTTACTGTCATCAATGAAATCCATGCATTGTCTATGGGAAGAGGTGAAAAAAATTAGAAGGAATTCAGTGAGCATTCTACTTAGGCAATAACCCTTGAACATACTCTGAAGAATTCCTTTGCTAATAACCCCAATTTACCTTGCCTGCTCTTTCAGATGTCTTAAAATAGCATGATTTCCCACAGGCTTTTTGAAATGATGGTGCTTCTCCACTTAGTAAAACATTTCTGCATTAAACTTCATTTAATTGCATTTTCATGGGTTTTTTTTCCCCCTTTTTTCTTTTCCTCTGAGCCACGAATTCAGTTTGGGAACACAGTTAATCATACAAATCTTTCTGGGGATTTCATTTTGGTTAGCATTTGGATTTGGGGGAGGGAATAGATTTTTTTCCCTTGATATTTTTCAAAGGTATTTCTAGATATTAATATAGAAATCAGGAACAATTGGGCACAGAAGGCCTCCTCATCTGAAGCTGAATGTATTTCAAACGCTGAGAAAAAGAAGGTGTGGGCATGAGGGATGGTTGTGTCTCACCCTCAGCACAGCTGCTTCACTGTGATAAGAAAACAGAGCTCAATATATGCTGAGCCAACCAAAGTTTATCCTACAAACTATTGGAAATAAAGGAAGAACTTCCTGTGAAATACAGCTAGGGCTGCAATGTGAAAAGCTGTGAGCATGACGGGTACTTGCAGGGGGCACTCCAACAGGATTTCCTGTGCTGGAAAGGAAGCTTATTGGAAGTCTTAATTCACTCAGAAATGTGGAGACCTATTGGAGACCTATGCCTGTTGAGAGCTTGGTTTCGCAGTTACAGAATCTAATCCAATCTAATACAATCAGCTCAATACATGCCACTTCTAACGTATAAATAGATTATGCATTCTGATATCTCATTGTGGTTTTAATTTGCATCTCTGATAGCTAGTGATGTTGAACACTTTTTCATATATCTATTGGCCATCTGCATGTCTTCCTTGGAGAAGTGTCTATTCAGGTCCTTTGCCCATTTTTTAATTGGGTTGTTTGTCTTTGGGGTGTTGAGTGGTATGCGTTCTTTATATATTTTGGAGATCAAACCCTTGTCCGATGTGTCATTGGCAAAATGTTCTCCCATACAGTTGGTTCTCTTTTCATTTTGATGATGGTTTCTTTACCTGTACAGAAACTTTTTGATTTGATGTAGTCCCATTTGTTCATCTTTTCCTTTATTTCCCTTGGCCTAGGAGATATATCAGCAAAATATTGCTACATGAGATATCTGAAATTTACTGCCTGTTTTCCATAGGACTTTTACGGTATCACGACGTATATTTAAGTCTTTCATGCATTTTGAGTTTATTCCGGTGTATGGTGTAAGTCAGTGGTCTAGTTTCATTTTTTTGCTTGTACCAGTCCAATTCTCCCAATACCATTTATCGAAGAGACTGTTTTACTCCATTGTTTGCTTGTGCCCACTTTGTCAAATATTTATTGACTGTAGAGACATGGGTTTATTTCTGGCTTCTCTATTCTGTTCCATTGATCTATGTGTCTGTTCTTATGCCAGTACCAGACTGTTTTGATTACAGTGGCCTTTAGTATAGTTTGATATCAGGTATTGTGATCCCTCCTACTTTGTTGTTCTTTCTCAGGATTGCTGAGGCTATTCGGGGTCTTTTTGGTTTCATATGAATTTTTGAAATATTTATTCTAGATCAGTGAAATGTGCAATTGGTATTTTAATAGAAATTGTGTTAGATATATAGATTCTTTGGGTAGTATGGACATTTTGATGATGTTAATTCTTCTAATCCATGAATATGGTGTGTGCTTCCACTTATTTGTGTCCTCCTCAGTTTCTTTTTATAATTGGAATCTAATGAACAAAATAAACTAATGAGCAAAATAAAACCAGAGACATGGAAACATGGAACAGACTGACAGGTGCCGGGGGGGGGGGGGAAGGGGGGAATGGTGGAAAGAAAAGGAAGGAACTAGTCAAAGAACATGTACGAATGATACATGGGAGTGGGCAATGGCGTGGGGATTGACAGAGGGAGGGGTGAGCTGAGTGGACAGTAGCAAAGGGGAAAACAGTTGGGATAACTGTAATAGAGTAAACAGTAAAAAAGGAAGATTACGCATTCTGGATTCATTCAAAACGTAGTGTGATCTTGAATGGGAGCATTTTCCTTGAAAATATCATGTATTTTTTCTCATGATTTTAAAATGTAATTCTGCCAGCTAAAGCAGATGCTTCATTGGGCACTTTAGTCCCATATTGGTATGAGACATTTCCTCAAATTAAAATTGAAGTCATGCTGAGTTTTAAACTAGATGTGTTGCTAAAATATTTAAAAGATTTGTTACATAAATATTATACAACTGAAGTAACCAAAAATTATCATTCAATCATTCGAAATGATATGTCAAGGCTCAAAGCAACAGCTAAGAACTGATAAATGTATATTGATATTATTTTAGTTAAGCTTTTTGTAATATTTGCATTTACCATTGTTAGATATTGTTTTATGTATATGTATTTTTTAAAGGTAAAAACAAGTAAGTTTAAATTCAGGCATACCTTTTGGCAAAAGAAATGCTAAGGGAGCCTCACCACTTTGTTCTTTTACTTCAAATTGGTTGGAAGAATCTTGCTATTTGTAATAAAAATATGCATTGCAGTTGTATGTGCAAATGGGGGACTGGAGATCCAAACCGAAGCGCGCTAACGGCAGATGCCCGCAGCCATGCTTCACTGCCCCTTCAGAGCGACTGAGTGTGCCTACCCCAGAGCTTCCCCAAAGCTGTGGGTCATACTGGGTTGTAAAGTAGCAAAGTCGATTTTAACCTGCAAAAGTGGACTAATAGTTTATTTTCTGTTCCCTGAAGTTGCATTTAACTTGTTTTTAAAGTTTGAAACAAGCCATAGCCACATGAACAGGACTGCACAAATCTAATTGCTTAAAATTAGTTTGTGTGTTTATTATTATTTTTGTTAACCGTTTTTACTATTTTTGTCACATTTGCTTATTTCCAAGGGTCATGGCAACCTCATTCTCTGACACACTGATCTCTCCTTTCTCTGGATTTTGTCCATATTTCTTATTTGGTCACTCCATCGTATAAAGTATTATTTTAGTCTTGAGCTCACAATTAGATTATAAACATTTTAAGGATAACATAGCCCTTTATTTCTCCCATACATAGTCTATTTATGTATGTGGCACAACATTTAGGACAGTACTTTTTACAAAGTAGGTTTTCAATAAGTGTCATGTGATAGGATACTAGTGAGCCACAAAAAAGATGAAATCCTGCCATTTGCAACAACATGGATGGACCTTGAAGGTATTATGCCCAGTGAGATAAGTCAGGCAGGAAAGGACAAAAACTGTATCATTTCACTCATGTAGAATATAAAACAAAAAATAAACAAATGAACAAAAACAAACACATAAATACACACAGATTATTGGTTACCAGAGGGGAAGAGGATGGGGAAGGGCAAACTGGGTAAAGGGGGTGAATTCTATAGTGATGGATGGAAATTGGACTTTGGGTGGTCAGCATGCTATAGTGTATGTAGACACTGAATTATTATGCACCTCATACTTATGTGATGTTATGAACCAGTGTTATTTCGATGAAAATAAAAAGTATTGTGAGTCTGGGAGGGCATTCAGATGAAAGTATATAAATGTATATAGAGTATGTGTATGTAAACATTTTACTCTAGAATTTATCATGTGTACTCAGAAGTAGAGAGAATAGTATAATAAATTCCATGCACCAATACTTTCAACAACTGTCTTTTATAATTATGAAATGTATATAATGAATATTTTTATATATACACATTTAAAGGAAGAACAGTGAAAAACTAAACCCCATGTTGTAATTATCTGGCTTAAGAAATGAATGTTATTAAAATTCCTAAAGCCCCTGGAATGCATTCCCTCCCTCCTGCAGGAGATAACTCCTACCCTGAATTTTGTGTTAATCATTTGTGGCTAAAATTGTCATGGCTTTTTTTGCTTATCAACACTTACACTCCTTTCTTCTTTAGTAATACAACTTCCCATGTTTTATCTGGATACACACCTTCTAAAGACTGTTTCACATGTTCCCTTGCAGCTATGTCACGTGACTGCGTTCTGACCATTGTGATGTGAATAGAAATGATATGGGAACTTCTGTGCTATGTCCTTAGAAGGCTTGCGTTCTCTACTCTTTCCCCTTTCTATTAGTTGGAATGTGGACATGATGGCAGGTACTAAAGTAGTGTCTTAGAGACCATGAGCCAGAAGCCAGATGTTGAGGATAGAAAGCAAAAAGATTGAAAAAGGAGATTGTGTTTACCCCAACTTAGGTTAGACAGGAAGTGCATGTCACTTCCACGATCATTTGACTGATGTACCCTGGTAAGCTTTTAAAAGTATTTATTCTTGACAAAGTAATATAGTTACACATACAGTCATACACTGCTTGAGGATCTGAGGATCCCTGCTTTTGCCCCTGGTTCTGGGTTTTACCTTAAGTGATATTGTTAGTGTCTTACTAAATGGTTATCAAAAGAATTCTGATACTGTATCATATATTTCAAACTTACTAAGACGAATGAGATGAGAATCTTAAAGGTTCTCATCACAAGAAAATAATTGTAACTGTGTAGTGATAGAGTTAACTAGACTTAACTGTGGTGATCATTTGCAATATATACAAATACCAAGTCATTGTTTTACACCTGAAACTAGTATATGTCAGTTGTATCTCAATTTAAAAAAGAATTCTAAAGCATACTATGTTCACTAATACAACAAAGTATTATGGTCCTTTATCAAAGTCTGGGCACAGGAGAGGGTAGTAGCTGCATATGCCCTGATTATTTGATAACTCTGCTGTTATTCCCATTAGTTGATGAGAGCTGAGCAAAGAGAAGTCCCAGCTCCGGAATAGTAGATGGTCTAACTGTCTTGGTAAAGGACCAGCATCTTTTGAAAAAGCCAAGTAGATGCACCAAAGCTCGTGCAGTTTTCATACAGGGGAGTCCAAAAGCTCTACTCAAAACTTCCAGTGCCAGCTTTGATTTATACACAGCTGTAAACTACCAATTCCAGTAAGTCTGCTTCCTAACATATTGAACAGTGGAGTGAGTACATGGGAAACGGTGCTTGCTGTAGAAGCAGACCCACAGACAGAAGAGAGAAGTAACAGCCAACAGGATGACAACACAGGAAGGGCTCCAGCCACAGGCAGCCTGGGACAGACACTCCCACATACCTCAGTAAGCCCTTTTGCTGTATTGGAACTATAGTTCAGCAAACTGTAATACTTAGTGTTTATGGAGATGAGCCTGAGTCATCAACATAGTATGCTTAGTGCATTGTCTTTTAAAAGATGAGAATCACTCAGGTGCATGGAGGCATGGTAACTTGCAGCCCTGGAACTATAGGGAAAAAACTGGGAAGATTGACGTATTCAACTGTGTCAAAATTGATAACTTCTACATGCAGAAAAAAAGAAACCAAAGTAAAATAAGGCAAACAACAAACTGAAAAAAAAAACTAATATTACTGTTTCTAACAAGCAAAGGGTTAATATTATAACCTAGAGAGGGGTCTAGAGTTTATACTAGAAGAGAAAGAGGAGCTGATAGATTTTAAAAAAAGTTTTTACAAAGGTAATAGAACTATGTTGCTTTGAAAAACGTGTATTTTTACATTTAAAATAATAAGTGCATATAAATTAAAATATAACAAAGGCATTCTAGAAAGACCATCAGCTAAATATGTGGCATTTCTGGTGTTTTGTTTGTTTTGTCTTTTTGTGTACATGTGAAAGGGATAAAAATATTTAGGTCCTCAGAAAACTTGACTATCTTATGCCATTGGGGTAATTTTTTCTTAATAACCATATAGGGATTTGTGATAGCATTTTCTGAGGCCCAAAAATTCTATGGAAATTTTAATTTGAATACTTTAAAAGTTTTCTCCGTGATCTTAAAATGGCATATTTTGGATTATATGTTGAAGACCTCCTAACAGATTGTTGCCTCACATTTACTTTTTGAAAAACAACTTTGTTTGATTATAATTACCATAAAACTCACCCATTATAAGTGTATGCTTCTCTGACTTCTGTAAATTTATAGAGCTGTGTAGCTGTCACTGCAGTCCAGGTTTAAAACATTTCCACTGCCCCCAAAGTTGTTCCCTTGCATCTTTGTGCAGGCAACCCCTTATCCCGGCCGCTGCCCTCAGCAGCCTCTGATCTGCTGTCTGTCTCTCTAAGTTTGCCTTTTCTAGACATTTTCTATGCAAGGAATCAAACAGTATGTGTTATTTTGCATCTGGCTTCTTTCACTTAAGGTTTTTGAGGTTCATCAAACACTGTAGCATGGGTCAGTAGTCCGTTTCTTTTCATTGCTGGGTAGTATTCCATGGTATGGATTTTACATGTTGCTTGTCCGGTTGCCCTGTCATAGGCATTGGATTCTTTCCAGGCACCTTTACTTTTGTGTTTACAATCAGATTGGTACCAGTGACCATCATGAAGCCAAAATTATGACACAGGATTTCTCAACTTGAGATTTTTAGAGTTATTTTCCAGGATTCCTTATTACAGTATTAAAAGGGTCCATCCATTATTAAAAATTAAGAAACACTGTTTAAGTATGTAAGACTTAATGAGCAGTATCCTAGTGACAGGACTTACCACCCCCCCCCCAGTATTAGATAAAACAATATTTATATCTCCCTATGTGGTTTGCTTAAATGCATTAATGAATACTATGCCTTGGTTTCTGCCTAGTAAAGCTAGAACAAGTTGTTACAGTAATCTATCAGTATCCTTAAGTGAATCCCTAAAGGAATCTTTATTCTATATCAGTTCTTCAAAGGAAATTAATTTATATATTGCACTTTGCCTTATATTTTATATCTATCCTCCAACCTTCTCTGAATATCTTAAAAAAAAAAAAAAGAAAGAAAGAAAAGAAAAGATCAGTCTCCTCCCAACGGATTGACTTGGGATAACCTAAGCTTTGGGGGAATTTATTGGAATTCTAATAACGGAAGACAGAATTGAAGGAGAGTGGAACAACCAGGATGCAGGGTAGCTCTAGGGATCAAAGTTATAAGGTTCAAGGACAGTGGCCCTGGGATGCTGACATTCACATAATTCATCTCCAGATGCCTTCAGTTCTGGTGTAACTGCTCAAATCATATTCCTGGGAGGCTGGGCTGTCTGTTTATCCCTGAGGGTTTGAGCATGGAGAGTAGCCACAAGAGACTCACCTTGAATCAATCTCCCACACTTTTCCTTTTTTTACTTTCCTTTTTTTCTCTCCTTTTCTTGTACGATGTTACCTTTAACACATCTTCATTATTTTTAAAATGTTCTCTATTAATCCACCTTGATTATATAACTGCTTCCTGCCCTCCCTTTACAACTTTATTGAGATATATTACACATACCATAAAATTCACACATTTAAAGTGGTTCACTGGTTTTTAGTGTATTCAGAATGTCACCACAATCTATGGTTAGGACATTTTCCACACACCTTCAAAAGGAACTCCTTAACCATTCATTATCGGTCACCCCAATTACTGCTGTCCTCTCTGCTGCACCCTACCCCACCCTAAGCAGTCACTGTGCTACTTTCTGTCTCTATGGATTGGTCTGTTCTGGACACTTCACATAAAGGGAATCATGTAATATGTGATCTCTTATGTCTGGCTTCATTCACTAAGCATATCTTTTCAAGGTTTGCCTGTGCTGTCGCATGTATCAGCAAGCACGTTTGCAGTATTCCATTGTATGGCTGCACTGATTTGGTTTATCAGTTCATCAGTTGATGGACATTGAGGGTTGTTTTTTTTTTTTTGAAAAGTATTATGATTGATATTTCTATGAACACTTGTGTATAAGTTTTTGTATGGACATATATTTTCAGCTCCCTTGGGCACATACCTAGGAGTAGAATTGCTGAGTCATGATTAATCTATGTTTGGCCTCTGAGAAATTGCCGATTGTTTTCCAAAGTGACCACACCATTTCATGTTCCCAGCAGCAGTATATGAGGGCACTAATTTTCTTCACATTCTCATCAACACTTGTTATTATCTGATTTTGGTTTTGATTTGCATGTCTGGTGGCTAGTGATGTTATTAAGCATCTTCCATGTGCTTAATGGCCATTTGTATATCCTGTGTTCAAATTATTTGCCAGTTTTTAAATTGAGCTATTTGTCTTCATTGTTGAATTGTAACTTCTTTATATATTCTGTAAGACAAATCCCCTGTAAGATATATGGCTTGCAAATATTTTCTGCCATTCTGGGGTTGTCTTTTCATTTTCTTAATGGTGTTCTGTGAGACATAAAAGTTGTCAATTTTCATGAAGTCCAATTTACCTATTTTTTCTTGTCACTTTGGTTTTGGTGTCATATCTAAGAAACCATTGCATCACCTAAGCTCATAAATATTTATTTGAATGTCCTCTTTCAGGAGTTTTATGCTTTTAGCTCTTACATTTAGGCCTATGATCTATTTGGTATTAATTTTTCTTTAAGTAGTAGGGTAGAAGTCCAAATTCTTTTCAGTGTACATATTCAGTTGACCAGCACATTTGTTGAACATTTCCTTTCCTCATTGAGTTTTCTAGTCACCCCTGTTGAAATTCGGCTAGCCATGAATGTGAGGCTTACGTCTGGATTCTCAGTTCTATTCCACTGATATATGTTTCTCCTTATGCCAGTACCACACTGTCTGTTTACTGTAACTTTGTAGGAAGTTTTGAAGCGTGAGTCCTCCAACTTTGGTCACGTTGGGTTTTTGTTGGTTGGTTTGTTTTGCCATTCGCTGTTGTTTCTATTTCCATATGAATTTTAGGATTGTCAATTTTTGCAAAAAATCAGACTAGCTGAGACTTTGATAAAGGTTGCTATGTATCTGGTAGATCAGATCAGAGAGTATTGCCTTCTTAACAATATTGTCTTTGGATCTGTGGACACAAGATGTCTTCCCACTAATTTGGATCTCTTTAATAACTTTCAATGGTGTTTTATCATTTTTAGTGTGCAAGTATTGTACTTGTGTTAAGTTTTTCCTAAATATTTTATTTTTTTTACTCCATAATATTGGGATTTTCCAATATTAATGGGATTTTCTTAATTTTGTTTTCAGATGGTTCATGTAAGTGTATGGAAATAAAATTGAATTTTTGTATATTGATCTTATGTCCTTCCACATTGCTGAAATTATTCCACTTCTCTTTAACTGTGTTATCTTTACAATAACAATCTAAAGTAATCCAATAGCATTAAAAAATATCTATAAAATCAACAAAATTAACTGAACTGCTCTGAAATGCATGAGGGCATGAGCTGATCTGAGCTCTGTCCTCCAGGACTGTGCCGTTATCACCGGCACACAGAGGCCCCACTTACAGCCCACTTTGTCCTCTGACCTTCATGCTGTCTTTTTACTGTATGCTCCAGCAGATACACTCTGCAATCTAACATCTCATCTTAATCCTGCATGTTTTTTCCTTTTCCTGCAATAAATTTCCTATGTATCCTCTTTAAAATCTAAGATATTTTTGACTCTCCGTGACTACCCCAGTCAAACACAGGCAATCCTATGTTCCTACTGTCTCTTGCACTTGGCTCCACTAGAGAAATTATACTATTTTACTGGAATTATCTGAGTGTCTGTGCACTCTTGGACAGGGTCTTTGTTCTCCCCATTTACTGTTTGCTTATAAGAGTGTGTATCAGTCAAGGTTCTCTAGAGAGACAGAACCAATAGGATATATTTTGGGAAGTCCAAAATCTGTAAAGCAGACCAGTAGGCTAGAAAAATAAGAAGGAATTGGTGCTGCCGTCTTGAGGCAGAATTCCTTCTTTCTGGGAAACCTTAGTTTTTGCATCTAAGACATAAGTAAGTGAATCCATTTACATTACAGAGTGTAATCTTTTTTATTTAAAGCCAACTGACTGTAGATATTAATCATATCTATAAAAGACGTTCACAGCAACACTTAGATTAGTGTTTGATTAAATTCCTGGGGTACTATGGCCTATCAAAGTTGACACAAAATTAACCATTAGAGTGTACATTTCTGTAGGAAAGGGTTTGCATGTTCTGTTTATCTTATTTATTGTAGGGAGTCAAATGCAATGCTAATAATCAATAGATGTTTTATAAGTGCTTAATTGGATGATTGAATGACATGAACTAGGTTAAGTCTAAAGTCCAACTGGGAGCCCTGGCTGGATGGCTCCGTTGGTTAGAGCCTTGTCCATTAACCAAATGTTGTGGGTTTGATCCCTGCTTGGGGTGTGAACGGGAAGCAACTAATTGATGTTTCTCACTCTCCCTCTCTCTTCCCCCACCCCCTACTAAAAATCAATAAATATCTCTTTGAGTGAGGATTTAAACAAAAAACAAAATCCAGTAAGTCTTGAGACTTATAATTTCAGCAAGATGAGTACTTAGCAAGTATTTTATATTGTTGTGTATTATTAGCAGGAAATTGTTTTCTTCCATCTTTGGCAGCCCAACTATTTTAACTAAATATATCTGTGCCTTGTGTTCTGCATTCATTCCTATCATAAGGTTACTGAAATATAAACTACTTTTTTGTTTTGTTTGGTTGACTATCCTTCTAACTGTATTTTACTATGAAACTTAGCATGCAGAGTACAGCACAATTTCCTGTCCCGTCCTCTTCTGCCCTGTTTTGAACTTGCAAGCATTAACATGCTTGCCTATAGTCCCCTCTCTATAGGTAGAGTAATGTGGGGGTATTTTGAAACACATTGAAGTCATGGTGCATTGTTGTTAAGAGAAAAATACACAGAAGCTTATAGAAATACTTTAATGGTATCTATAGGGCATGTGGCAAAGCACAATTAAGAAGTTAAAAGCATTAACGCAAGCAAATATGGAAGGGAGAGGCAGTTGGTCATGGTTATCGATACCATGATAATATTTTCTCTTATTCTTTTATATTCTCTCAGCAAGTAAAGGTAAAACCAATGTAGTTTTTTGCTTTTAAAGGACAATGCTTGTACTAATTTCCTGTAGGTCAGCCTCGTGGCCAGTGGGAGCAGTGGAGGGTCAGCCCATCTAGTCTTAAAGGGACTTCTCTGGGGCTGAAGAGATCTGATGTTTGTCCTGACAGCTACAAGGTGAAGATGTAGAAGTGTTTGGAGAGCAGAGGAGAGAGGAGTACTTTCAGAAACAATTCACTTGACAACAAATTTGAGGTCTAAGAAAAAAATGCTTAATAATTTTATCTAACATACTAAATGCCTATTGAATGCCTTAAGGTGGCCCCTAGAACACTTTGGCCTCTAGATTTCTTCTTGTTTCTACTGATGTGCCAGCAACATCTAAGACAGCCTTGGTCTGTCTCTGGAATTTGTGCTGATATTGGGGAGCCTCTGCGCCCATCCCTGTAGTGGTGGTGTTTTGTCTAGACGCCTGTGCCCTAAGCTGATCTTTCCGAAAAGACTTCAGCAGAACTTGGCTGCTGCAGGCTCCACAGCTGCTAAATTAAGATAAACTCCTACATTCCTGACCCCAAATTACTACATCCCCTTGTTTAAGCCTCTGTGTGAAGTGGCACCACGTTGCTTATTCTATAGTCTCCAGTTGTTGTCTGACTCTCAGTGAACTCTGGACAGCCATCTCAGACTTTAAAATATTTAGGCATCACCCTGATTACTTTACATTTCTAAGAGGTGCTAAATGTATTAAATAAAGCCTGCCTAAACAGTCTTGTCTCATTCCGGTTTCCTCTCACAGCGGAAGTGTCTTTCAATAACCCAAAACTACTGGCTTCTAATTTTAGGAATAACTAAGGTAGGATCAGGACCGAAAACAAGCTCTTCTCTATTGATTTTCCTTAGTCATTTTAGCCCAGAGACCTATAATTAGCTCTATTTTCTCCACCTGTAATACGCGTTTAGGTTTACAGTGATGTTGGAAAAATAGTGGATGATTACACAGTTAGAATTAGGGAGCCTACTTGTTCCTACTTTTGGATACTTACATGAATGACTCGGGGTGGGGGAGAAGAGCACTATTGTCCATCTGTCCATTTTCATTTCCTTTTAATGATATTAATAATTCAGTGACACTTATCTGTCACCTGTAGTTTGTCAGGTACTATTATGAGTGCTTTACTTGTATTGACTCACTTAATTCTCACATTATGGAAACCCTGTGAGGTGGGACTTTCACTGTCCTTCTTTTAGAGCTGAAGGAACTGGAAAGGCCAAGTAAATTGTCCAAGGTCATGAGTCAGTAAAAGTCAGCACTAGCCAGAGCTGCTCTTTACGGCTTTGCCCATATGCAAGGAGAGACAGAAAAATAAAAACGAGAAAATAAAAGGAGGACTGTCAACCCAACCCCTTCCCAGCTGAAAACTCTCTCTAGGTCTGGCATGATGGGAATTTTTCTCCAGCATTTTAGAGTTAGTCCAAGCCCTGCACTGCCAGCTCCAAAAAAAAACAACAACAAGGAATTCATATAAATATAAGGTGGTATTTAATGGGCCCCTTCCAGGGGGATTAAATTCACTGCGACTGTCCCTGGAGTTGTTGTTTTGTAATAATATTTTAAATACTCAGCAAGGGGATCAGCTGCTTCCTTTTTTCATTCCTCTGTATGAAATCTCACCAAATGGGGTGTGTACTCCAGTTGTAAGAGCCTCCCTAGCCGGCCTCTTCCCTTCCCCAGTTACTCAATTAAATAGAAATTCTTGCATTTTCTAATTCTGTTCTTTTTACCCCTCCCTGTATTTTTTTTCTGGCAAATCCTACTATTTTAAGACACAGATCAAAGGTCACATCTTCTAGAAAGCTTTTCCTTAGATTGCCTCTACCCTTCTCCCCATGAACTGATCGCTTCCTCCCATGTGTCAGAAACTTACATACTTTTATTTAGCACGTGCAGTTCGTCGATGCGCTGCTTGTCCACGGACTGCAGTGCGTGTCGCTGGTTCTCCATGAAATAAGTACAGAAACTGAAGGCGAACATTTAAAATTTTTATTTCTTTATTTTTATTTTCTAGTTTTTAAAAATTTACTTTACAAAGCGTCACTCTGTGAAGGATTTAAATGTTTCGAAGATCAACCCTTTACCCGGGATGGTTTGAGAAGTCCTTGTCAGTTTTTTTTCTTCCCTGTCCCTTGTGTGAGGCTGTCAGCACCTTCAGGGCAAGGTTCGTCTTTCTGTGAACAGTGTTTTTGTGTCAACACTAATGCATTTGGCAGGCAGGACAATGAAACTGCAGTTCTCACCAAACTGTTCCATACCAGCACTTGCTCCTTTTTAAAGACTCAGTTATGCTGTTCTGTCCCCATCATTGCACTTGTACTGTAGTTACCTGACTGTGACTCTGTCTTTTCCACTAAATCCTGAAGGGTGGTGAAGACAGGCAGTAATCACCTGTATATCCCAAATGCCAGCCATAGTGCCTGCTGCAAAACGAGTGTCCATGAAGTGTTGTTGATTTAATGAACAAATGAATGAATGAATTCTAGCTGTTTATTCTTTGTTTTTAGTGACCTAACTTGATTCATCAACTCACAGGCTCCACAGATTACTGATGATTTAACCCTCTATATTAAGGAAATGTCTAAAACAGGTCCAGAAGAATTAATTTCTATTGTATAACCACTTACAAAATCTGCAATTTAACAGTTAGAAATAGAAACTTCTAGCCTAAATTTGGGTAACATTATTTTTTTCCGCATGAATAAAATGAGATTTGCATTCTTTTATGAATAACTTGCGCTAATAAAAGATCTTTGTATCACATGGCCACCGATTCATATGATCCTGTTGCTCATACATTCCCTCCTTTGAAGATTTAAATGTTAGTCTTTGTCCCAGAGTTGCTCCTCTTTTCAAAAATATGGTAGCTGAAGGAAACTCTGCTCATTTCTGTCTAAAAACAATTCCCTACAATCCATTCACATTTTTTTCTTCTAGATGTGTTTCCTGTTTGCATCTAACCTTTTTAGGAGAGTGCTAAGATTGCTTTTGGATGTCACATTTTAGCTTTCCCTGGTCACTGGGCAGTCCGTACTTAGATTTTGTTTCAGTTTACAGCATTTCAGATTCTTTTCCCTCTTAAACATTTATAAGAAATAGCTGTCATGAAATAATTGATGTATTTGAAATATGAATAATGCTTGAAGAATCAAATAAATTTACATTAACTTTAGTCAAAAGGAGAAATAGAAAAGTTGCATACATTTAAAAGACTATTTATTTATTTATTTTTAGAGAGAGGGGAAGGGAGGGAGAGAGGGAGAGAAATGTCCATAGGTTGTCTTTCTCATGCCCCTAATGGGGGACCTGACCTGCAACCCAGGCATGTGCCCTGACCGGGAATCTAACTGGCAACCCTTTGGTTTGTGGGACTATGCCCAACCCACTGAACCACACAAGTCAGGGTAAAAAGTTTCATACACTTAGTAGTTAATCTTCAGATATTCCAAGCCAAGAGCTTACAAAGTAAGCAACAAAAGACAAATCAACCAGGTTGGGTATTTTCACGGTCAGTGTTCTGTTGTTTGCAGTGCAGATCCATATTTTTGAAAAAGAAGAGGTGGGCAGGGTGGATTGCTCTATGAAGAATTTACTTTTAGAGAACCAGGAAGCAAAAATATAAGTGGTATCCCTAATGCACTGCCAAATGTTATAATCCAAGAAGAAGAAGAAGAAGCATTTACAGAGGAACCAAAAGAATGGCGGTATTCTGTTTGTATGGAATATTATGTGATACAAAAAAAATATATGAGGAGATTGCATTCATAAAGAAAGAAACTGTGTGTAAGGGAAAAACAGCTAATAAAGAGGAGACAGCAGAGAATAAAGGCAGCAGTACACATTTTGAAGATTTTAGCAGGGGACACTGCGCAATCATAGCAACCATCTCCAAGGAGACCTGTGGAAATGTGAAAAATGCTGAGGTCACACAGGCGCCGAGAGAAATCCCATATTGATTAACAACTTCTAGATGTGTCTTTCTCTCTCCACCTTGAATGCCTATAGCCTTTTAAACAGCATTTATTAGAAGAAGAAAGGAAAACCAAATGTGATTTACCCTGAAGAGAAAAAGTAACTCTCAGAACAGAAACTACTCCAAACATTGTAAGCAGCCTTCCACTAAACTTAAAAAGAGAAAAAAATCTATTCAGAAACTTGGATATTAATGAAGTAAGAAGTCCTGAGGATTTAATGGCAAGCTTTGGTCATAGGTGGTAGTGATGGTTATTGTTTTATTGAAAAAGATGCAAATATAAATTGTAGGACTAGACGCAAAGCTCCCTAAAGGGTTCTCTTGTAAGGCCCTTGTTACTAGGCAGGGACACCGCCTCTTTCTAATTCTCCCATCCACTGGTTCTGCAGGGGCAGATGGTGAGAAGGACATGCTGTCCACCAGGAGCCATGGTTTCCTTAGCTCCTTCAGTCAGTGAACACTTACCACTTGTCTGCAGCCACCCAGCCAACTTTGTATCAGACCCTGGGAAAGCAGTTGTCACCTATGGTGTCAAGATGCTAAAAATTTAAAGGGGAGGTGGATGAAATACAATAAAAACAAAACAGCAATTACATGGTATAGGAAACGTGCTCAGGGTGTTCTGAGCACAGAGGGGCTAGAGGGAGAGGACAGGGGGACGTATAACTCAGGACGAAACTACAAAAGCAAGGAGTGGCTGTGCTGAACGCCGAGAAGGGGATAAGGTGCCCTGGATGATGTAAAAGTCTTGGGACTTACCACAGGCTTGGGAATTATAAGCAGGCCAGTAGACTTGGTGAGTAGTCAGAATGTGGGATGTGACAACAATTAAGTGCCCTGTCATCTTCCCCCTCCCTGCCTCTCCTCCACATTTAGTTCCACGTGGTTAATTCTGGAGAAATAGCAGCTGGAACTGGAGACAAAAGGGCTTGATCATAATCAGGAGGCCAGGCCATTGGGAGCTCCTGACTTTCTTACTTGGCACCATTTGGGATTCCTACTAATCTCAGATTCTTCCAAATTGTTGGAACCCCTGGAGTGTCCTGTGTATCCATGGCCTGAACAGAGCTGAAGCCAATCTCCCAGAGGGACCTAGAGCTCTCCAAGAGGGTATGGTGTGTCTGGAGGGAGGGATATCCTGGGTCCTTGGCTATAGTCCAGCTGGAAAATGTGGTGAGTTAACTGAAAGGTTGTCTTTATTGGGAGTATGCTGGGAGCGCTGGGAGACCGTGGCACTGCAGAGTTTGGTCCTTCTGAGAAAGAGGTGTTGTGATAGTAATTTTCAGAAGGGACCCCATGGGTTTCACAGCAATGAAGGCCCTGGGTTTTACTACTATAAAATAATGCATCGTTTATGATGTGAAAGACAGCTTTTGCTTTTTGTGTTTTTGTTTTGTTTTGAAAGGCTGTATTATAGCTGATAGTGCAAGTCTATTCTCCAGATTGCTAATTACTATTTGAATATTATCTCCACTCTAGAACCTGCTCAGTCCCGAAGTTGAAAACAGCTTGCAATAAGCCTGCCTTCTAGAATTCTTGTACATGTATACATATCAACTTCTGAAGTAGTTGTGAAGAATCAGTGTGAAGATGTGTCTACATTTTTGTTGTTGTTGTCATAGAGAAAACCTTCAGTAAGTGGCAGGTGCTATTTTTACTCTTCTCATCTGGCTGATCTCCTAATCTGGGGGCTAGGGCATATGCAAGATTATATTGTGCCATCCTCACCAGAAATTTGGTGGTTAAAAGATTTCCCTAGCATACCTCTGTAGTCTGACCAAACTGCAGAAATAACTGTAGGATTCCAAATTGGTCCTTGTTTTAAAATTGGATATGGAGGAAATTGGTCACAGAAAAACTCCCTAAAGGATTCAAATTGTTCATAGCCACCAAGGAGGAAAATTCTTTTTGTGAGGGAAATTATATTGTTCTTGCATAGTAATAATTTGTGCTAGACAAAGTCCTAAAAATTTTTTTAGTCATCATCAACATCCCATTAACTTTAGTGCATATCAGTTTCTATAGATGAGGAAACTGATACGTACTAAAGGAAGTCACTCAAGGTCAACCAGCGAAGAAGACTGACTAGAGCCTAGATTTGAACCCAGAGGTGTCTGACCCCAGAGTCCAGGCACTAACCCTGTTATGCTCTATTGCTTGGCTTGTGCTGTCTGGGCCATTCATTCATCTGCTTATTCATTTATTCCATAAAGATTTATTGTGTGTGCCAGGTAGTCTTCGAGGTCCTGGGGGTACTGTGGTGAACAAGAATGTCAAAGATTCCACAGTTACGGAGTTTACATTCTAGTGGGAGAGACTTAAACAAGGAAATGAATGTGTGTGTTATGTTATGTATGTATATGTACATATATATCTTTGGGAATGATGTGTGCTATGAAGAAAAACAAAAGTCCTGGATTTCCGGCCAAGATGGAGGCATAGGTGGACATGCTGTGCCTCCTCTCACAACCAAGATTAAGGACAACAAAAATATAGAACCAAAAAAAAAACAACAAAAAAAAAAACCCAAACAGGACAGAGAGAAAATTGAATTGTACGGGAGTCCAACAATGATTCGCCCAGAGCGGTAAGAAGGGCAGAGTCCACAGCCTGCGGAGTCCGGTCACGGTGGCTGGTATTCCCGGGCGCCCAGTCACCCCAGGCGCACAGGCGGCGGTTGCCGGTTGCCGAACAAGAGGAGGCCAAGCGGGGCGCACGAGGTGGCTGACCGCGGACATACATTCGCGCACAGATAAACAAGGTGAAAATGGGCAGCAAGACAGACTGTGCAATGCAGGGACCCAGCACCCGGAAGTGAAGCCTAAAAGCAGCCATTGAAAATACTTGCAGGCGCTGAGGTGCTGGGGTGGAGTCCCAGCCTCACAGGAGAGTTCACTGGGGAGACCCACAGGGTCCTGAATTTGCCCAGGCCCACCCACAGAGAAATCAGCACCAGAAGGTCCCAATTTGCTAGGGTAAAGTGGCTGAAGGGACTGAAATCCATGAGAGAGCGCAGAGCAAGCGCCATTGTTCCCTCTCAGACCCTGCCCCCACATTCAGCATCATAACCCAGCAATTGGGCTGCCCTGCCCTGGTGAATGCCTAAGGCTCCACCCCTCACTACAGAACAGCTGCGACCAGACAAAAACAAAAAAACAAAAAAACAAAAAAAAAAAAACCAAGGATGGCTCAAACGGGAGAACAGACTGGAGCTCCAGAGCTAATTCATCTGAGTGACCAGGAGCGGTCACCCTATCAGATGCAGAGTTCATAGCACTGGTAGCCAACCTATCAGAAGCACAGTTCAAAGCACTGGTGATCAGAAAGCTCACAGAATTGGTTGATTTTAGTCGTAAATTAGAGAAACAAATGGAGGCTACAATAAGTGAAATGAAGAAAAACGCACAGGGAACCAATAATGATGAGAGGAAAACTGGGACTCAAATCAATGGAGTGGACAGAAGGAAGAAAGAAACAACCAAACAGAAAAGAATGAAGAAACAAGGATTCAAAAAAATGAAGAGAGGCTTAGGAACCTCCAGGACATCTTTAAATGTCCCAACATCCAAATTATAGGGGCATCAGAAGGGGAAGAGGCAACAGAAAACTGTATAAGAACAACAATTAAAATAAAATTTAATTAAAAAAAAAGAAGGGGAAGAGGCAGATCAACAAGTGGAAAACTTATGTGAACAAATAATAAAGGAGAACTTCCCCAATCTGGCAAAGGAAATAGACTTGCAGGAAGCTCAGAGAATCCCGAAGAAGGTGGACGCAAGGAGGCACATCATAATCACATTAACCAAGATTAAAATAAAGGAGAGAATTCTAGAAGCAGCAAGGGATAAAGGCAGAGTCACCTACAAAGGAGTTCCCATCAGACTGTCAGCTGATTTCTCAAAAGAGACCTTCCAGGCAAGAAAGGGCTGCAAAGAAGTATTCCAAGTCATGAAAGTCAAGGACCCACATCTAAGATTGCTCTATCCAGCAAAGTTTTCATTTAGAATGGAAGGGAAGATAAAGTGCTTCTCAGATAAGGTCAAGTTAAAGGAGTTCATCATCACCAAGCCCTTATTATATGAAATGTTAAAGAGACTTATCTAAGAAAAAGAAGATAAAAAATAGGACAGTAAAAAGACAGCAAACTCACAGATATTAACAACCACACCTAAAACAAAAGCAAACTAAGCAAACAGCCAGACCAGGAGCAGGAACACAGAAATGGAGATCACATGGAGGGTTTGCAACAGGGGAGTGGGAGGAGGAGAGAGGGAGAAAAGGTACAGAGAATAAGTAGCATAGACAGTGGATAGAAAATAGATAGGGGGAGGGCAAGAATAGTGTGGGAAATGTAGAAGCTAAAGAACTTATGACACATGGACATGAACTAAAGGGGGAATGTGGGTGGGAGGGGGTGTGCAGGGTGGAGGGGAATGATGGGGGAGAAATGGGACAACTGTAATAGCATAATTAATAAAATGTAATTTAAAAAAAAAATAAAAGTCCTAAGAGGAACTGCTGTTGTTATTTTATACAGTCAGGGGAAAAATAAAATGTTACCAAAAATAGTAACCTTTTCCCTCATCTTGGTTCAGTGTTACTTTTTATCTTATTACCTAATATTTAAAATACACATGCTAACATGTTTGTAAATTATGAAGCATGATGACCTATGAATCTACCTCTTAATCTAAGAGCTAAACATTATCAATTTTGTTTTCTCTTCCTGTGCTGTGTCCTCTCTCATCTACCTGCCCATCTTGTAAGTAACTACTTAAATTTTTTGTTAATTATCTTGTATTTTATTAGGAAAAAGGTGTTTGTCGCCTATGAGTGTATTTGTAAGTACTATGTTGTTTAGTTTTGCTTGTTTGTTTTACCCTATAAAAATGGTGTCATTGTTCCACATTTTTACGTAGCTGCAGTTCATTCATATTAACAGCTGAATTAGTCTGTTGGGTAAATGTGCAAAACCAATCAATTCATTGCCCCATTGATGGATATTTGGATTTTTTCCAGCCTTTTGTTATTTGAACAGCGCTGCTAACATTCTTGTGTGTGCTTGTTTTTATTTTTTTTTTAATTTATTGACTTTTAGAGAGAAAATTTGATTTCTTGTTCCACTTATGGATGCATTCATTGGTTGCTTCTTGTATATGTGCCCTGACTGGGGGTCAACCCCACAACCTTGTCATATCAGGATGACACTCTAGCTGTCTAAGCTACCCAGCGAGGGGTATCTTCCTGATGCACCTGTAATACTAGTTTGTTTTCCAAGGAGGTGGTACCAGTTTACATTGCCACCCGGAAGTGATTAAGAGTTCCAGCTAATCCACTTGTTATTATAAGACCTCTTAATATTTGTTAGTCTAGTGGGTATAAGGTAATATTGCATATGGTCTTCCATGTCATGTCCCCAGTAACTAATGAGATCAAGCCTCTGAGGAGGTGGTTTTTGAGCAGAAACCTGAATGAAGTGAGAGAGCAAGTCTTGCAAGCAAAACTGGTGGTGGAATGTTCCAACAACGTTTGAGAGGCAGAGACTCTCTTGTGGTATCCAAGGAGAAGCAAGAGAGCGGTTGTGATGAAAGAGAAGTAAGCCAGCGTGGATGAGGTCAGCAGGGAAGGCAGAGGAGCCATTAATTAGATGCCCCTGCTCATAGCTCTGGTCTCATGTCTAGCTGTTCACTCTGGGCATCTCTTAGTTCCTTGAAGGCATCTGTCCCTTTCCCTTCCTGCACCTTTGCAGACTATTCCTGACATACTGCCTCTTCTCACCATGCGTAACATCACCCTTCAGATTTTAACTCAAATGACACTTCCTTGGAGAAGCCATAAGTATCCCCTCCCCACAACTCTTTCCTGCCTGCTACAACTAGTTTAGGTTTCCCTGTTAAATGTTCTTAAAAAATATAATTTCATGTTTTTCCTTCATAGCAATTATCACAATATGTTTTTATATACAGTGGTACCTCTGTACTTGTAAATTTATTCCAGAACTCATGATGAGTGCGGAAACCAACAAGTACTGAACAATGAAGCATTTTCTGTTGGGGGGCAGCATTGTGACTAATACAAGTTCTAGCAAGCTCTACGAGTCCTAAGCAAGTGCCAAGTGCTGAAACATGTTCTTCTCGTCAAAATGCAATGAGTATAGGGTTTGACGAGTTCTGAAGCTGACCAGTACCGAGGTATGACTGTATTTGCATAGTTTTTAATATCCCTCTCTTTCCCTAAAATGTAAATTCTGTGAGGCCCATAAGACAACATTTGTGCACCATTGTATCTTCACTGTCCAACACAGCACCTGGTACATAGAAAACATTTACTGAACATTTGTTGAGCGAATCAGTAAAAGGACAGGGGGAAGCCTTACTCAATATCTGAATTGATTTCTTAGGCTTTTTAAGGCCTTTTTCAGTTATGATAGACTCACTGTTTCAAACTCACTTGAAAATATGCCAGTTCTGTTTTAGAATTCTTAGTAGTCACAGCTCTGCATTTACTGTTTACTGTCAATGAAATCAATAATCAACTATTTCTTAATATAAGGATAAAAAATTTATGGACACAAACTTCAACTGAAAATATTCCATTTAACATTCCAGAGCAAATGCCCAGATATAAAGCAGGATATAAAGTAGTAACCAATAAGCATTTTAATAGAATTTGTTTGCATTAAGAATGCCATTTGCACATCAGAGAAGCATTTTACAGTCACTAGTATAATCTGTCAAACAGTCTCCATTATCCACACAAAGTCTTAATTCTTTATCAAGGTAGACTATGCCTGCAGGATCCTACCCCAGACTACTTTTCCCTCATCAGCTCTCACCACATCTTAAGTTATTCTTCACATTCCAGCATCACCCAACAGTCTGCAGTTGCCCCAAGATAGATCAAGAGCCCTGCTCTGTACTTTTGTAACATGCTGGGCATGCATCACATGGTAGGCATTTGTTTGTCTTTCCCAATGAACTGTGAGCTCTTTGTAGTCAGCTCTAATAGTACAGAGCCTGGTACAGAGAAGGGATTCAGTCCAGTGCTTGATGAATGAATGAACGAACGTACTTATAGTCAACCATAGGAGTAGGTCTGTTTGGTTACTAAAAGGGGGCATACACCCAGGACTGGCCACTCAGTCCATACGTCCTGAAGACTTATGTGATAATTAAGAACCTCTTCTGTATTTGATTCTGTCTGTATCTACTCCTCTCCTTTATGTCACTGAGGTTACCTTTGCTCTGGGCTGTTGGACTCAACTTCACTGAGTTCCTCTTTAGAATGCAGATGCACCAGGATGACCCACAGAGTAACTGGAGACCAGCAGAGCATTGGAGGGCATCCACTCTAGGACATCTGTACTGTGGACAACTCACTAGTGGCACAGAAGTAAAGAACGTGGTCCCCTTCTCTTTGTAAGACTCACCTACCTAAGTCTGAAATTTTATATTGACCAATCCATAAATTAAAATGCTGATCCTATCATTTAGAGGTGAACTCTGTTGATGTTTTGTAATACTGTACCATTCTTTTATCAGTGCCTCTCTGTATTATTTTCCTAAAATGGGATCAAACTATCCCACTTTGGGGGGTAACATTCTTCTTCTCTTATCCATGTTACTATAAAAATATTTTCCCCTATTTACAACATCATTTTACAAAGATTTCTAAATTTTTTATATATTGTATAGCAAAATTTGGTTTATTTTAATTTAAGGGGTGATTAGGTAAGGAAGCAGTTCTCTCAATATTTTTAACCAGTCTTATCGAAGAAATTTCATGTGATTTTATACTAAGGAAAGAAAAATTTGAGGTTATAACTACTTGGGTACATAATGAAAATAGTATTTAATAGCTTCATTCTGTTTAATCAAAATCATCTACCTCCAAATGCCCATTTTTTAATTAAATATTTTTTAAAATATTTATTTATTTATTTTTTATTTTTTAGAGAACGGAAAAGGGGGGGAGAAAGAGAGGGAGAGAAGCATCAATGTGTAAGAGAGTAACAGCAATCAGTTCTCTCTCATGTGCTCTGGGAACGGAACCTGCAACCTGGGCATGTGCCCTGACTGCGAATCAAACCGGTGACCTTTAGCTTTGTGGGATAATGCCCAATGAACTGAGCCATGCCAGCCAGGGCCCAAATGCCCATTTTAAAATTCCTTCATTATATAATATAAAGATAATTCCTCCCTTGTTAAACTAAGTAAGACACTATAATAACAGTCTTCTTTGAGGTTCTTAGTTTTATACAAGAAGTGTACAAGATGACTTTCAGATTTGTTAATTTCAGGAAGAAGTCACTTGAGAAAAGGCTATAGTCTGTACCATTGGCTTTTTTTTTTTTTTTTTTTTTTTTTTAAGAGAGAGGAAGGGAGGGAGTAAGGGAGAGAAAGATCCGTTGATCAGTTGCCTCACACACACCCCCAACCAGGGACCTGGCCAGCAACCCAGGCATGTCCCCTGACTAGGAATCCAACTGGTGACCTTTCAGTTTACAGGCCAGTGCTCATTCCACTAAGCCATACCCACTAGGGCTGTACTGTTGGCTCTTGAGGAATTTAATTAATTGGGAACTTGAACACTTGAATCTCATAAGACATTTATACAGTTTGATGTGTGACAAAGAAATTGTGAGCTCTACCAAACCTTTTTATTGCCATGCTAATTTTACTTCTGAGGTTCTTCAGTTTGTTATATTATTCTGATTAAGCATGAGAGAAAGTGGGTGTCATTCTTCTTGTGGTCTGAGTTACAGATAAACTGGGTTTCTAAAGGCACTCCACCACCCCAACCTGGTGCTGCCTTTGATCAGGACTTAAGCAGATCACAAACAAATTCTCTATTGAGTTTTCTTAGTTATGCTATGTTCCCTGACTCCACATTTTAATAAATCCTCTAATTTAGGCATTACATGAACATTTTTTTTCAAGAAGTGCCATGATTTTAAAAAATGCCAATAATAACCAATTTATTATATGACATTAAAAAGGAATATTTTTGGTCATTCTGATAACAAGAGTACAGAACTGAGCAAACTTACACCTTTGATCAACTTGTTGCCTAGATGAGTGGGGCCTTCCTGCCTTTATTCTTTTGGCCTGTGCCACCTCTTATTGAGGATCAAGGAGGGAGCAGTTTGGGGAACTCCCAGAGGGAACATCTTTTTGGATGTTATGTGCTTGCTTTGTGGCTTGATCCTTGAGAACCAACTTGTTTGAGGATATAAAATGTAAAAAAAAAAAATGTGAATGTCTCTAAGAGACTTACCACTTTTAGGCGCTGTCTTCCCAATACCTGGTGTACAATAAATAGAGAGGAGATAAAGATTTGCCAAATGAATGATCGGAGTAAGAATGAATTATTTTAAAACCTTTGTTTAAAAAATGAGATTGAGCCAAGTCACCAGTTGAGCCAAGTCATGCCATCTGGTTAAAGCCTCCTATCCTTTGGGCATAGTACAGGAGGGGCGACCGTCACTGCACTCCATGTTAGCCATAATTATGCGTCCATGGTGCTTAAAAGAACGGATGATTCAAAGTAGTGTGATTTGTTGCCTGGATCTTGATTTAATAGCAGAAGCTCTTTCAGAATGAATTGGCTTGCCTTCTGCAGCCTAGGACCAAGGTAGTCTGCTTTAGATGCATGTCATACCAGCATCCATATTCAAGGTGAATCTATTGCTGACATTACTCTTTATCATGAACTATTTGCTTGTAACATCAACAATTTAGGCTCACATCGATGCAGTTGCATGCTAGGGCTTTACATTTTTTCATGATCATTTGGAAAAGTAAATGGGATGTATAGCATCTTAATTTTGATGTGTTTTAAGTTAAATTACAAGAAGAAAAATTGCTAAAATCTTATACATTAAAAGTCTTCATTGTTAAAATTATATCAGTTAGGAAGATGTATTTGCAGTATGGAAATTAAAACTTACAAGTGACATCATCCTATCACTCTCAATGTCCTAGAATTCAATTTTTCTGAGGAAATGTTACAGCAAAGAAAAACTGAGGAAAGTACTAACATTTGCTGAGAATTTTTGCTCCTTAATTTCACAAAAGTACTACTGTAACATGTACTAAGAAATTTTGTTACTTAATTTTCACAGTCACCTACATATTAGAATCAAAAGTAGAAAATCTGAGCAAGGAAGAAAAGAGAATTGAGGAAAGTTAAGGGGAGAAGGAAAGGAGTAAAAATAATTTTGGTAGAAAATACTGAACATGCTAATAATAAGATGGTTATTTGTGGCAAGAGATGAATCAGTTTTTGGACCAAGAAGGACCACAGGGTGGCTGAAGTTTTGAGAGGATTTTCCTTACATTGTTTCCTCCAAATTTAAATTTTTTCACATTTAAAAATTATTGGATAGTGTATATTTATAGTCCTTTGATATTGTGCCATTGGTTTATGAGTCTTTCCTCTTTACATCATCATTATGTAGACTTTTTTAATGTTCCCAAATCCTTCTAATTTAATGTCTTAACAAAAAGCAAATGTAGATTTTTTTATATAAATAATAATAGCTAAGAGATGCTAATCTGTTACTATGTACTTGGCATGGTACTATTTGATTTTATTCAATCTTCTTAATATTCCCATGGAAGATGTGAATACAGATATCATCCCTGTTTTTTCACATGAGGAAACTGAGGCTCAGGTTATGTTTTTGGCCAAGGTCACCCAAGTTGCAAGAGGTGCAGCTGGGATCTATACTGACTTTGTCAACCTCCTGAGTCTGAGCTCTGCCTTTTTTCTGGGGAAGGTTTTTATTGTTTACAGACTCTAATGTGATCATGGTTTTCATATGATTTAAATAAAAGATTAGTCAATAATATTGAAATTGTTCCATTTGTCATATTGTATGTTAATGATTCTGAAGCTGTCATCCAAACCTGTTTTTGTTTCCCAAGCGTCGCTATCTGAACAGTTTTCTTCATTTCAAATTCCTCGTCTCAACACACCTCATCTGTCCATCCCAAATACATAGTAATGAAGGATTAATGACTATATTCATACACATTTCATTTTTATATCTCTGTTAGTATTTTTTTCTGGAATTCTTGAATCGAATGGATTAGATTCTGCTCCTGTGGCTCAGAAAACTTTGGATGGTCACCCATTCCTAGTCGAGTTCTAGCACTTGCCCTGTGTAGGCAGCCGCCTACCCGTACCCCTTGCACTTCAAGATCCACAAGAGCAGGCACTGCATTGGTAGTTATCACTTTACCCCAGTGCCTAAGGTAGTCCCTTGCTCGCCCAGATTAGGTATTTGGTAAAATAATTGTTGACTGAGTGATCGCCACTCTTATTGCTGCTGACCAGCAGTACAGCCAGTTAACTGTACCGCTGTAGCAGTAGCAATAGCATTCGCACGTTTACAAGGGGAAACTGCAAATTGCCATGGCCGACTCCACTGTCTCTCTTAACTCAGCAGTGACCCAGTTCTTTTGACAGAATTCTCATTTATGCCTTTCACACTGTCCACTTTGTCCTTTAGTTCACAGTCTGTCCTAAATTCAGGATGAGAGCATTTCTACTCTCTTCACCCATTTCTGCAAGTCTAAAACCTTACTGTCTAGCAAGATCCATATAGAATATTACATTTGTCATGAACTCATTCCTAGTCTACTCAGGCAATTGCTCGCTTCTGTGTTCCCCAAACTCTGTAACATTGGGAACAACATAATCGGCTTTGTATTTCTTATCTTCGAGAAAATTGGGGGCAGCTGAGTTAAACATGATTAATCAGTTTACTGATGTTCTTACTGTTCCTTTCTACAGGATATCTCAGAGGCAATGGTCATTTATACACTACAAAGGATTGTGAGTCTTCAAGTGAAGAACGTGAAATGTATACATACATCATATTTTGTCATAATAGTGTGCACTTTTTTTGCCCAGAGTTTTGAGGGAAAAATAAGGATGTGTGTTACAATTAATACATGGATAGTATTAATTCTATATCTATATAAATGTTTATAAGTCTTTTATTTATGCTTATATATTAAAAGTGGAACTCTAGAAAGCAATAACAATATCTGTGTGCAAAATAATACTCTGGAACAGGATCATTGGTTTTCATTTCTAAATATAAGTAAATAAATAATTGAATTAAAAACTAAAATGAAAGATTTATTTCCTGAAAGTTTGGGCCTAAAACATGGGTGCATATTTATACACAAGAGCACATCATATGCAGCAAAATACAGTATTTATAATTGGAAGTATCGTATATATAGTGTGGGGGGGTTTCCCTTTGTTTCGTTTTCTTTGTTTTCTTTTGCAGAACCAATGTTTTCAAGCACCCACCAGGATATTCTGCTGTAGGAAAAATAAATGTGGTGGTGGTGGTGGTGTTTAGGTTTTCTTTTTCTTTTGGGGGGTGGGTAGTGGTGGTCAAATAATGAATTGTTGTCAAATACCAAACTTCACCTTTTGGATGAATGCACTGAAAATTGTAGCGTGCTCTTCCTAAAGGTACTCTAGGGTACATGTCCTATAGAGAGAGTAAAGTGGTACAACCACTTTGGCAAATAGTTGGACAGCTTCTTTATAAAGTTAACCATATATTTACTATATGATCCAGCAATTTCACTCCTATGTGTATAATCACAAGAAAACATATATCCTCAACAAGACTTAAACAAGAATATTCATGGCAATCTGATTCGTAATAGCAAACAATGGAAGTAATGAGTATGAAATGTTCATCAACAGGTGATTGGGTAAATAAATTTTGGTATAGACACATGACCATGACCTGTGAGGGGGAGTTACTCATACCAACTATAATGAGAATGAATCTCAAAACCATGAAAATGTCTTAAATCTTGCTTTGGATGGTAGTTACATGGATGCATACAATTGTCGAAGTTTATTGAATTGAATGCCTAAGTTCTATGCAGTTTATTGTAGATGAATAATCTTGGGAGAATCAGACCAGCTCAGCAGTCGAGAGCCTGGGATTTGGAGCCAAATTGACTAGAAGCAAATCCTGGTTCTCCCCTCTCATTGCTTCTGAGGTCTTTGGTGAATTGCTTAAGTGTCTGCTTCAGTTTCCTCATCTGTCAAATGTGACTGAACTAGTGTTTACCTTATATGGTTGTTACGTGAATTAAATGAGTTACATTATTTGTTAGTGCCCTTTAACTTCCTTTTTAAAATTATATTTTATTGATTATTCTATTATAGTTGTCCTATTTTTCCCCTATTTGCCCGCCTCCACACAGCCCACCCAACTCCCTTAAGCAATCCATTCACCATTGTTCATGGTATAAGTTCTTTAGCTACTCCATTTCCTAAACTGTACTTTACATCCCCATGGCTATTTGTAACTACCCATTGGTACTTCTTAATCTCCTCACCTCTTCACCCATTCTCCTGCACCCCCCTCCCATCTGGCAACCATCAAAACATTCTCGTTTTTGTTCTTCTCGTTTGCTTACTTTGTTTTTTAGACTCAGTTGTTGATAGATATGTATTTTTTGCCATTTTATTGCTCATAGTTTTGATCTTATTTTTCTATATAAGTCCCTTTAACATTTCATATAATAATAGTTTGGTGATGATGAACTCCTTTAGTTTTCTTTTGCCTGGGAAGCTCTTTATCTGCCCTTCGATTCTAAATGATATCTTTTCTGGATAGAGCAATCTTGGCTGTAGGTTTCTGCTTTTCATGACTTTGAATATTTCTTGCCAATCTCTTCTAGCCTACAAAGTTTCTTTAGAGAAATTGGCTGACAGTCTTATGGGAACTCCCCTGTAGGTAACTAACTTCTTTTCTCTTGCTGCTTTTAAGAGTCTCTCTTTGTCTTTAACCTTTGGCATTTTAATTATGATGTGTCTTGGGGTGGTCCTCTTTGGGTCTAACTTGTTTGAGACTCTATGCTTCCTGGATTTATGTGTCTGTTTCCTCCATCAAATTAAGGAAGTTTTCTTTTACTGTTTTTTTAAATAGATTTCCAATTTCTTGCTTTTTCTCTTCTCCTTCTGGCACCCCTATGGGGTGAATGTTAGAATGCTTGAAGAAATTCCAGAGGCTGCTTATACTAGCCTTTTTTTTTTTTATTCTTTTTTCTTCTTGTTGTTTTGATTAGTTATTTTTTGCTTCCTTATGTTCTGAATGATTGATTTCATTCTCAGCTTCATCCAGTCTACTGTTGTTTCCCTGTAAATTGTTCTTTACTTAAATTAGTATATCCTTCATTTCTGACTGGATCTTTTTTATGCTATTGAAGTCCTCACTAAGTCCTTGAGCATTCTTATAACCAGTGTTTTGAATTCTACATTTGATAGATTGCTTATCTTCATTTTGTTTAGCAGTTTTTCTGAAGTTTTTATATGTTCTTTCATTTGGGCCATATTTCTTTGCTCATTTTGGCAGCCTCTATGTATTTGTTTCTATGTATTAGGTAGAGCTACTATTATTCCTTGTCTTGGTAGTGTAGCCTAATGTAATAGATGTCCTGTAGGGTCCTGTGGCCCTGATAGCCCCCACAGGACCCTGATAGCCCCCACTATCACCCAAGCTTAGATACTCAAGGTGCACCCTTCATTTTGGCTGAGTACATCCTCCTCTTGTAGTAGAGCCTTGGTTGCTGTTGGCAGATCAATGGGAGGGATTTACCCAGGCCAGTCAGCTGCAAAGATTGCCTGTGACCACTGACCGACAACTTCCACCCTCTGTGGAGGATCATCTGTGCAGGGGCAGGATGATGCTCTGATGTGGTCTGTGGCTGTCCACTGGTTGTGCTGACCCTGGGGTTTCCCCGGGTGGTGCAGGCCGATGTCAGCCCCCACCTGTGTTTTGTCTGGGGCTCCCTGCCTGAGCTTTAAAGCAGTCTGAGATGGCTGCTACTTGTGCTGAGCTTGGAGATTCCCAGGAGAAGCTAAACTGTGAATACTAGTGCTGGGCCTGGGGCTCACCGAAGACAGCTGTTGCTTGTTTGACAGGACTTTAGGAAGTTGTGAAACAGGAGCCAAGACCAGCCATTCATATGGAAAAGCAGCTTCTTAAGTTGGGTGGGGCAGAGTCTCTGGGGATGTCCAAGGTGGGTCAAACAGTGTTAACCAGGTTGATGGAGCCTCAGATATGGCACCAGCTTGCAGGCTCTGTGGAGGTAGCAATTAGAAAAGGAACAATGATCTCTGCTCACCTTGATCCAGACACTTCAGTTTATCCCTGTGTACCACTGATGACTTTCAAGCTGCTACCCCAGTGCTGGAGCTCAGAGGGAATGAGTGTAAGTATGTGAGTCTCTGTGCGGGTTCTTTAAGGGGAATTGCTTGGGGCTCCAGAAGTTTCTTCCACTGACTCAGTCCTTGCTGGGTTTTGAAGCCTGAAGTTGTGGGGATTCATCTTCCTGGCCCTGGAACCCTGGACTGGGGTGCCTGGTGTTGGGCTGGGACTCCTCACCCCTAGATACCCCTCCCAAATTTTTATCCACCACATATGGGTGTGGGACCAGCCTGTTCCACATCTGTGCCCCTCCTACCAGTCTGGATGAATGTGGTTTCTTTAATTCCACAGTTGTCAGACTTCTATTCAACTTGATTTCTGATAGTTCTGAGTAATGGTTGTTCTATATTTTAGTTGTAATTTTGATGTGGTTGTGCAAAGAGACAAGCCATGTCTGCCTGTGCTGCCATCTTGACTGGAAGTCCCTCCTTTAAGTTCTTGTTAAATAAAATTTAAAAATAAGACACTCTAATCTTGATGGTGTTACCCCTCAAGCTTCTCATTTCTCCTGAGAATTACCTGGGAAGCTTCCTAAAAATAACAGTTATCTGGGCTCTGTTCCAGGGATTCTGATATATTTGGGCTGGGGTGGGGTCTGGACATTGCAGTTTCTTTTTTAAAAAATATTTTCTCAAAAATTCATAGATGAATCTGCCAGGGAAGGCTTCCATCTTTTTATTTTTATTTTTTACAGTTTATTTATTTATTTTTAGAGAGATGGGAAGGAAGGGAGAAAAAGAGGGGGAGAAATATTGATATGAGAAAGAAACATCAATTGCCTCTCACATGCCTATAACCAGGGACCTGGCCCACAACCCAGGCATGTGCCATTACTGGGAATCAAACCGGTGACACTTTGGTTTGCAGGCCGGTGTCACTGAGCCACACCATCCAGGGCATTGCAGTTTCTTTTTAAAGCTCCCCAGGTGATTCTAACCTGTAGGTAAGGTTGAAAACCACAGCAATATTTTAGGTTTTTTTAATATTACATTTTGATGAGTAATGATATGTGTTATAATGATATTCTTAATTTCCAATAGTTATGGTACTTTGTGACAGATGGACTCTATTTGCTTCATTTCCAAAAGCATTGAAAATCTTCCCAGAAAAAACCAAAAAGATCAATTTAATAATAATCTTCCATAAGAATAATTGAATGTTGCCTTTTTTGTATTTCCAAGGAGAAATACAGAAAATTCTAACATTTAGGAGGGAGCCCTGAGACCACCTCGTTCTTCATTCAAATCATTTTTTTCCCTCACCATGAAAACTTTATGTATCTAAAGTGCTCAAGGAGAAAAAGCACTGCTCAGAATTGAGACGACAGCACAGAAACTTTAAAACACCTAACATGCAAATTGCGAGCTTCTTGGCCCTTCTATTCAGAGCTCTATAAATGTAGGTGTCATTTTCCTCTCTTTTTAGTGGTGAATACAGGCAGTGCTGGAGAACAAGAGTCTCTGATTAATATGAGGAAATAAGTTATACCATCTTTTTAGTGTCTCTCAAGAAAGAAATCAAAGTACCTCACTTTTTGCTCTGGCCAGGTAGCTCAGTTGGTTAGAGCAACATCCCGATACACCAAGGAGGGTAGGGTCAATCCTGGGTAGGGCATACACAAGAATCAACCAATTAATGCATAAATAAGTGGAAAAGAACAAATCTTTCTCTCTCAAATCAATAAATAATTACCTTACAATTAAAAAATTACCTTACTTTTGTTGTGAGTGACTGAGTGAATTGTTTGGGATTGTATTAATGAAAAAGATAATCATAGTCTTTGGGATAAGGGAAAAATTCAAGTGTCAAGAATGTCACTAAAAGCCACATGTGGCACTAGACTAATAGACAAGCAATTATGAGGACAGCCAGAGTGCTTGCACAAATGTCTAATTTCTTTCTCTTTATATAACTATTATTTTTTATGGCCACATCCCTCTTACTGATAATTAGTTGCCAGAATTTGATTAGTTATGAATCATAAATCATAACTGGTTTATGATTCTAACAACTTAATCCCAATGCATTAGGATAGCCAGTATATCTCCACCCTCCCCCATCATTTGTTCTTTAGGTGAAAAAGAACCCTGTCATGTAGAGGAAATCTCATATGATTACTGCAGTGTATTTCTTCATCAATAATGAGGTAATGTTGTTAGGGTTTTGTTTTTTTGTAAAAGTTTTTGGCAGATGATTTGCATTTGCACTGTGTCGTTTGACTCAATAATTCACCATGAATGGGCAAGAAGTGAAAGACTATGGTAGAGTGATAAACTTGAAATGAGACCCTAATTCTGTAACCACTCTAGGCTTCGATTTCTACCTCTTTAAAATGGATTAAAATGGCTTTAATTTTGAGCAAAAGAAGGGAAATGCCAAAGTATCATTGATAAGTTGGTGAAATCAGTTTGCTTCAAATTTTTTCTTCCACAATCTACTGTTGACACTTCTGTTTGATTGCATTTCTGTTCTACAGTTATATATTTTTGAATTAGTTGAAATTTTTTTTCCTGTCTTCACTCCTTCCTTTAATAAATACTTATTCAATGCCCACTCCTGCATGTGGACAAACTGTTGTGTTAATGCTTTGAACAAGCCATATCACTTGAGTGGGTTTCTACTTGAATCACTGGAATTACTCATTTATTAGCAGATATTATTGCACTTAGACCATGGGCAAGACAAGATGTGACACACTATAGGTCAAGTGCTGGGTGTTCAGAAAGATGGAGGTCATGCTTTATTAGAGAAAGATATTTTACAAAGTAAAACCACTGATTGTAACTACAAGTTATTTTGGCATATGTGGGAAGGCACACAAGGAAAAAGGCATCATTGCCATTTGAAATAACCTTCATGGAAAAGCAAAGTTTATGGTAGAGACATTGTGTCCAAAGCCTTTAGAAGTACTGTCATTTTGCCCTAAGATATAGTAACCATCATGAGGGTAGGAATTTTAACCTGCAAAGATAGGAAAGAGATTCTTTCTACTTAATGTCAGTTAATTATTGCTCTCATGGAAACTGTGCTTGGCAAGACATGTAAACTCTCAAAGTCTCTCTGTGGTCCTGCTTCACTGGTCATCTCTGTGCCCAGGAGTCAGTCAGTAAACCCGAGCCTGAGCTCCCGAAACCTGTTCCCGTATCGCCAGCTGCTTTGGAGTCGGTTCCGTTGGGTTGGCCTCCCAAAGCCATTCCACCTGCTTGGAGCAGCTTTCTGCCTCCAACCCACCAGTCCTAAGAGGCCCGGCAGGTATCGCACCATTTCTATCAAGTCCTTGCAATATGCAGTGGCCCACTGGAGCCCTTCCTTCCTCTGGACTCAGAACTCTTTGCTCTTCATTTTTTGCTATGTTCATAACCCACCTTGCAACAATTCTTATATTTTTGTCTATTCCCATGCATTGTTATTTCAAGCTTATGTTGCCCTTTAGTGCTCTATAATCTGTGATTTTTCCAAGATCTGAGTACAGACCTGTCCAATAAATATCTGTAGTCTGACAGATTCCTGGATACCTTGCAGATACTAACTACAATAACTTAACTAACAAGGATAGAAGGGAATTTGAGGGGTCATTGTAGCCAATGCACATCCCTTTCCTCCTAGACTTTCAGATTGTTCTACTTATTTTCATGCATTTCATGCATTTCCCGAGGAGGCCCTATAACATCCTCTAGCATTTTCAACTTACCACCTCACCCCCACATTTTCTCAGCAACTATTTTAATCTAAATTCTTTGTGTTTCAGTTTAGACTTGTTTGCTCTTGTTTAATTAATAAAGATGGAGAACAGAGAGGCAAAAAGATGGTGACACCAGATGCTTTGTCATTGGGGATTGTTATTGGGACAAAAGTCTTAAATTTTTTATAAACCCCTCAGCAGCATCCTTGGGTCTTCACCAACCTGTGGAACCATGAGAGCCGGGCATGCCTTTGTGTGGCACACCACTCAATCACCTGTGACTGGCTCACAGTCTGGCACATAGATGTTCAGTAACTTATTCTTTGTTAAGTAAAAACTAGCCCATGAACTCCTATGGAAGGTTTCCACAATGGAAGGTTTGTCATCTGGGTCTCATGCCGCATACAATCGTGCCTTAAAAAAATCCTCTCAGCAAAATCAGAGGCCAAAAAGCAGTCAAATTAGATTATTTATTTTGTAATATTTATGTTATATTTCCTTCAAATAGCCACTTATCCCAATGTTTTGAAAATGTGGCTTAAATGTATAGAAACAGTGATTTACACAAAAGTGTTAGTGGACTTACCTCTTTTAAAGTGAACTATCATGCTTCCTAAAATTATATTTATCCTTCCTAACTCAGTGTTCTATCTTTAAATGAAGGGATAGTTCAATTGTTAATATAAAGGAAATTGCTAAACATCAGAAAATTGCACAATACTTTCTGGTCTAAAAACAACATTTACTCATAGAAAACAGTGTGTCTTAATTGCCAGAAAGTTTAATGAAGTTTCTCATTAAGTCTTGGTAGCAAAAAAAAAAAAAAAAAAACCCTGAAAAGATAGTGTATGTGTTTTGGAATGTTGTTTTATTAAATCTTCCTCCTCAATCTCCCCAAAGAACAGCTTATTTAAATGTTTTTGTGTGTGATCAGACTAGCATGTTTAGAGATCCTGTGACTGTAAGTGGGATGGAAACAAGCTTGAGCAGCCAGCCCTCTGAGTTTCAGTTTTAGTTTGGAAAGCCAGGAACATTTATACCAAAAAAGAGACATTTCTCTCATGTATTATGAACATACATAAATAGAAAAAAAGGGTGGAAGATATTCTGAAATATTAATAGTGGTTATCTCTCATGCTGAAACTAGGAATGATTTTTATTTGTATATTTCTGAAAATTTTCCCATGAACATGTATAACTGGCATAATTTTCAAATATGTAAAAACAATAAACTGTTCAACAGCATGCAGTGAGTACCAAATGACGTTCCAGCAGAAAGGGCTCTACGCCTGGGGGATGAGCTCATTCAGGCTTGGGCAGCGGGGACGCACCGAACAGCTGGGACACTAGCTGGGTCTTGAAGAGTGGGTAATACCATAACAATGATGGTTCCTTCAACTTACACGTCACTTTTGCAGCAGGCCGATTGTCTCCTCTGCGTGTATGTTCCCTTCCCTTACTTTGTTGGTAAAGTCCCAGTTTTGTTCAGTTTTGATGGTTCCTTTCCAGTTGTCAGGGGTTGGTTCAAGGTTGGACATGTGACCCAGTTTTGGCCAGTGAGATGGTGAAGAGAGGTGTGCTCAGGCATTTTGGGGGAAGTTTTTTTAGACACTGAAAGAGAAGATCCTTTGTTGTCTGTGTGCTTTGTCTGGTCTGATATGGCACCTGGAGCTGCTGAACAACAGGAACCTCTTGTAACTACAAAAGGAACCAAACTCGGGATAGTAGAATGTAGAGGAAGAAGGGACCAAAGGCATCAATGCCATTATTCAGCAACTATGCTTTGGGTGAACTAGTTTTCTTCTTTCCTACTTACATGTTTATAATTTAATTTTCTTATTGTTTAAAGCCAATTGGAACTAATTTTCTTACTGCTTAAAGCCAATTGGGCTGAACACATCCTCACTGATATGACAATTCTACAATTTGCTAATCTGTTCATATCCAATATTGATTTTAATCTGAACTCTGTGAGGTAGATAAGACATATTAGTCAAGGTTCTCCAGAAAAACAGAACCAACAGGATCTATGTGTATATGGAGAGAGAGAAAGAGAGAGAGATTGACTGATTGAATTTAAGGAATTGGCTCACATGAATATAGAGGCTTAGTGAGTCCAAAATCTGTTGGGGAAGGCTGGGGCAGGCTCAGGAAATAGTTGCAGCTTCTGTCCAAATATGTCTAATGGCACAATTTCTTCTTGCTTGGAGGTCGGTCTTAATTTTATTAAGGCCTTCAACTGATTGGGTGAGGCCCACCCCCACTGTGGAAGATAATCTGCTTTATGCAGAGTCCACCAATTTAAATGTTAATATCATCCAAAAACACCTCACAAAAACATCCAGAATAGTGTTTGACCAAATAGTTCAGTTTCCTGGCCTATCCAAGTTGACACAAAATTAACCTTTACTATTCCCATATGCTGACAATGAAACTAAAATTAAGCAGATATAACTTGTCTAAGGGTTCAAATCCAAGTATACTAATTTTAAACCTTTCTACCTTCTGTGTGCTCTTTCAAATGGAAAAACTTCTTCATGGAAATGAAGAGGTGTGGTGCTTATCATCAGTCCATCAGTTCTCAATTAAATGCATGCTCTTGCCAAGCAACGTTCTAGAGCCAGCGACCCAATGTGGAGGAGGGGGGAGGGAAAGCAACCAGTAGAGAGTGAGAATGTGTGGTATTTGGCTCATGAAGTCTCATATTGGCTTTAGTGGATGATACACATTGTTAGTGAGCAATTATTACCTTGGTCAGAAAGTTAAGTTGGGATTAGATTGTGAAGACTAAAGAATTTCAGGCTAAAGAGTTCATTCTTACATAAGTGGGAACAGCTGTGATGTTGAGGACAGTATCCCAGAGTCCCCAATCATACAGAAGGGAAAAAAAGAGGATCTTTAAAAGTCCTTTCTTCTTGGTGACAACTTCTAAATTGTTCCATATAATTTATATATTATAATCTGCCATAGAACTTGGAATCAAAGAAATCTAGAAACCATCAAGAACATTTCTTTTTAGTGTGGGTAATTTTGCATTACTCACACCTCAAAAGAAATTTATCATTTTTTTATGAATTATTTAGTGCAAATGAAGCTCATCCATGCCCTGGTGGGTAGCTCAGTTGGTTAGAGTGTTGTCCTGAATGACAAGCTTGTGGGTTCGATCCCCAGTTGGGGCACATGTAGGAATCAACCACTGAATTCGTAAGTAAGTAGAACAGCAAATCTGTCTCTGCTTCTCTCTCTCATCAATAATTTTTTTAAAAAAAATTAAAATAAAAAAACTTGTCCATGACATCTGCACCCCATATGGTAGATTAATTTAAACAGGGATGCTGAATTTGGATAATTCAATCCTGTTCAAATACTGATCTCCCTTAGGACTAAGACAGGAAAGTTCTGAAATTTTGATTTTTCTGTGTATAGAAACTGTTAGCATGAGAACAATAAACAGCCATTTGTAGTTTCTTAATGAGACATGCAGTGTATTCTATTAATACCCAGGAGCTTGCCTAAAACTGTTCTCCCTCACTAATAACTAATAAAATGAGTTCCCTCTAAGTGGAAAGTCACAGCGTTTGCTTTTTCTGTATTCTTTTCACACGTGTCAGCAGCCTTTGCTTTTCCTGGTATCAGACGCTCCTTTAGAGCGTGTGGAAACAGCACCTGGTGCTAGATGCGCCCCTAGGCACATTGTGCCTGGAATCTCCAGTGACCGCCCTGCACAGCAGCAGGCCGCCCTATGTCACCAGGTCAGCCAAAAAGTAAGTTGGGAATTTTGCACATTAGCACCCCACACATGTGGACTAAGCAGTGAGCAATAGGCTCCAGAGAGGGTCATCAAATGTTTTCTACTGAGATGAGTGCACGGGGAGGAGCAAAAGCTGGTGGAATGGCCTGAGAAGACAGCTTCTTAAAGGAGCCACAACAATGGAGACGCACAGGACATTAGAGGTGGAAGCTGCAGGGCCTCATGGAAGGCCTGTCTGTTTTTTGGTTTTTTTGTTGTTGTTTTTTTTTTAAACAAGTGTTGGGATGCCAAAGGCTGCCTTCTCTGCTTCTAAATTTAAATGCTTACATTTTAGTCAATTCACATTTCATATCTCCTCAAGCCACATAAATTATGTAGGGACCTTTAAGAGCCATTGCAGATAGGAATGAGCAGGTGCCACCCTGGTTTGGGGTAGAATCTTCCCCACTTAAAAGTAGTTCTGGTTGTACTCACCTGTCACCTGTTACAGCTGAGCCATAGTGTGTTCTTACTTCCTGGTTTCTTGTGTCCTGAAGCTTGAAAACTCTTAAATCCAACCTCAACCCCATCCTCACGAGAAATTGAGTAGGAAAAAAAAAAAGACTTATTGCTTTCTCTGTTCCTCTTTTTTTTTCCCCCTTTCTAGGTAATATTGTCAAAAATAAAAATGATGCCTTGGGCAGTTGAACAGCTAAACGATGGTGTTAATTATTATGCTATTTGTGAACATATGGAAATAGAGTGAAATGCTAATTTTTACCACTTTGGCACATTCTGCTGCTGTTTGTGAAATTTCTTTAGAAATGTATTACATTTTTCCCAGCTTGAAATGTCTTTAATTTGGATGAAAATGTTCCTTAAAGGCATAAGGTTTGAGAATGTACTTCTCAATTTAATCTGATCAAAATACGATTTTTAAAAACATATATAGAAATCTGAACTGAGTTTTCAGTTAATTTTCACTCAAGAGGAAGCATATTCTGAAGGAATAAGTATGAGAGTGCCAGTCCCAAGACTGAGCTCAGACTCTCATGTGACCGTGTAAAGTAGAGCAGTTACACTTGACCTCCCTCCAGGAGCTCCAGTGAGAATACATGAGCCCGTGAAACACAGCACGTTCCTTGGAAGGACAAATGCTAGGATGAGATATTTGTAATATAATATACTCTTTTTGGTCCAGAAAGGGCTTAAGGGAGTTTGCAAGAATCCGTAAGTACAAGAGGACAAAGATTAAAAGGAAAATCTAGAAGAAAGGAGGGGAAAAGAAGGCATAAATGGGAGCTAGAAACGAGTTAAGAAAAATACACCCATACTCCCTGGAATGCTGAACACTTCACAGCAACCATGAAGTGGAAAACGTATTTCTCAAAAGAATAATTATTCATGGTGTTAAGGTAGCATTTTCTCCCAAGGGTGCTTATAGCTAGAGAAGCTCTAATTATGTTAAGTGCCTGGCATTATGACCCCAGGAAGGTAGCTTAATGGCTCTAAACTTTTATTTCCTCTCCATGACATGGAGAGATTGAACTCAAAGATCCGTTTAAGGCCCTGCAACTCTCAAGTCCAATGAGCATACTCCCTTCCCTCCTAATCACTTTTTCTTCTAGAAAGAGCAACTTTCCTTTTCTTTTTCCTACTCTCCCCTTATTTTTTCTATGAATGTACACCCTCCTTCCATCCTCCTCTCCAAGCCTCTTTTTTGCTGTTGCCCAACCTGATATTTTGTCAAACTTGTCTTTCTCAGACAGCTGTTTATCTATGTTTCCTACTTAAAAAAAAAAAAAAAAAAAAGATGAGCTGGAGAGCTAGGGCCAAAGAGCGTGCAGGCATGCGCTGGTCCTGGGAGGAAGGGGAGGGCCGTGTGTGAGTGGGGTGGGGGAGCAGTGTCTGGAATTGAGGTCTGCCAGGAAACAGGAGGCAGTTTTTACACTTCCTTCGCTTGCAGAATGGTTGGCTATTCTGCTTGGAAGCTTAGCTTTCTGTTTAAAATATAGGCCACAAGGAGAACTGTGTCTGGGAGTACAACCGAATGGCTAATTGTTCTTAATTGCATTCTTCCGTGCTCAGCCGACCACTAACTACAGTAGCAGCTTAAAAACAGTGTTTAGGGAAATTGTTTGTGCCTCCGTTTGTTTCTCACATTCCAGTGTTTTCGTTGTTGGAGGCAATATGCCTCAAAATGTCATCATGAAGGCTCACAAGGGCACCTGCTTTAGACAGCATGTGGCAGCCCCTATGAATTATGCACAGTCGTCATATGGAGAGTGGAGGCTGCCTAAGGAAGCGACCAGACCCATTGTCATTTCGGTAGTTTGTGGCAGACCCTTCTGCATGGCGTGGGCCCAGCTCCCACTTGGAGATGCACAGGACCCATGCCCACAGATAGGTTCCCTTGTGGGTAATCAGATTTGCAATATACTTAGGCTGTTTTGGGACTTGCTCTTTGCTAAAACCCCCTCACCCTGCAAGTACCTTGCAGCCCCATGTAACCGGCTGCCTATTCATTTGCTAATATCCTTCTTCTGTGATGTAATGAGGGGCATTGACTCCTTTGTTGTAACCGGGATAGTGAGAAAGAACCATCTTGTAATGTAAGGAGAGATTTAGAATAAAGGCCTGTCATGACGCAGGCAGCAGCTTTTGCTCCTCTTGAGAGAAAATCCAGTCTGTCATCCTATTCCTCCACCAGACTCGGTAGTGTGTGTGCACGCGCATGCGTGTGTGTGTGTGTGTGTGTGTGTGTGTTTAAGATTTTATTTATTTATCTTTCGAGGGGAAGGGAAGGGGAGAGGGAGAGAAATTTCAATGTACGGTTGCCTCTCGTGTGTCCCCTGCTGGGAACTGTCCTGCAACCCAGGCATGTGCACTGACTGGGAATCAAACCGCGATCCTTTGGTTTGCAGGCCCACACTCAATCCACTGAGCTGCACCAGCCAGGGCTGTGTGTGTGTTTTAATTCATCCTTAATGACGCAGACACTGCAGGCCGGTGTCCGCATCAGTAGTTGTCCCCCACCTTCCTGTGACCTACCTGGTAAGGGGCAGTTTTGCCCTAGAAAGGGGCTGTGATCATTTCTTCCAGGTATTCTCCAGAGACTATCAGAAGCTTAATGGGCTTGGAATGGCAGTGATGCTTTGGTATCATCTAGTGTTGCTGGTCTGTGAAAGATAAGTTCATTGTGGTAAATGAGGTATTTGTGGCAGAGTTAATGCCTGATAAATACATATTAAATTACTCACCTTTCTTCCCCTCAAATACCTTTACTCCTACCGTTTGCACTGTTGCAGTTTTGTACATGGCTGAGATGAACTGTAATCTCTTGTCCTTCTGTTTGGATTTTTTTAAAAAAATGAATGGCTGTTAGCTGCTGTCATCATGCCAAAAAATGAAGTAATTATTATTTTTAAACTGGCAACCTCTCTACTAGGGCTTTTGTGGTTTGAAAAAAATTAGTCAAGTCCATTGGATTTGACTGTCAGCTCAACTACTAGTAATTTATCTTGAGAATGTCTATGCTGATCTGTAGCTAATATAATAAGCTAAATAGATAAGGGGTGAAACTCATGGTTTTCCCTAAAATTATAAGTGGGATTTCATTTCAGAATTTTACCTAGATTTCATCAAATCTGGCCCTTAGCAATAAATTGTGTGAGTATTTGCAAAGTCCTTGGTGTGGCCCAGTTTTTTCACAGAGGAGGATTTACAGCCCTTCCTTCCAATACATAAGTTTAACAAAACAAAACAAAAAAGCAAAAGCATTGAGTCCTCTCAGTGTAAAGCTCTTTGTAGCATATTAGTAATTTTTTGCCTAATATCTTGAATTTTGCTGAAAATAATGAATGCTGTTCCCTAGAGTATTGATGCCAATGAGCCTGGATTCTGTCGAAAGAAATGACCCCACCTGGTTGTGATTTCTGAGCTTTTCTGTCTGCCTTTCTCAGGAATGTTATTATGCTGTTTTTTCTTATTACATTATCTTCCCTTGCTGGCACTTCTTGACTCTTATTGCCTCCATTACAGGTTTGTAAATCAGATTTGAGTGTACTGTATTAGCATTATATGTAAAATAAGAGTAAGTTTATGTTAATAATGACCTTAGGGGAACTTCTTTGAATAAAGAACATGAAATCCTGTACATTTGTAACCCATCCATCAATTCTGCAAGTCTCTCCCTCTTTCAGCTCCCTTTATTTGCACTCAAGTAAGAAAAAAAATTTAAAGGTACCCTTACTGAAAAATTTACTATGGCCACCAATATAATGAACAGACAATTTTAGCAGTCCTCACAACTGTCATTTACACTATAAGAAAAATACCTATTGTAGTTCTTTCATTAAATAGAAAGGACATACTTCAGAATAACTATATACATTATGACATGTAAACTTTCTAAGCAGTTACATTAATAACATAGACATCTAAATAAAGTATATAATTCAAAAGTAAAACTTTGTTACCTTTTATTCCAATCTACCTCCTATTATTTAGAAAATTTGGTAATAGTTTGTTAGGTAAGATGACATGCTTTTTTCTTCTTCACTGGTTCCATTTTCGGGTCAGATATTATTTTAGTCCACATGGGGCCCTTGTGGTTTTGTTGGTTGGCTTAATTGGGCTGGATCTTCAGAAGAGGTTTTCTCACTTCGTGATGAGTGTCATAGTTACTCACTATCTGCCTCGACAAACATCTTATTGAGCCATTATCAGCATCACTGAAACTTGCCACTGAGCATTATTAGTCCACTTTGCTCTTGCTTTTGTAAAAACTATATTTTATTAATAATGCTATTACACTTATCCCATTTTTTCTCCCCTTTATTCCCCGCCTCCCTGCACCCCCCTCGCACTGGCATTTCTCCACCTTTAGTTCGTATCCATGGGTCGTACATATAAGTTCTTTGGCTTCTCAATTTCCCATTCTATTTTTAAGCTCCCCCTGTCTATTTTGTACCTACCATTTATGCTTCTTATTCCCTGTACCTTTCCCCCCTTCTCCCCTCTCCCCCTCACCACTGATAACCCTCCATATGATCTCCGTATCTATGATTCTGTTCCTGTTCTAGTTGCTTGCTTAGTTTTTTTAGTTTGTTTTTAGGTTCAGTTGTTGATAATTTTGAGATTGTTGTCATTTTACTGTTCATATTTTTTATCTTCTTTTTCTTGATAAGTTCCTTTAATATTTCATATGATAAGGGCTTGGTGATGATGAACTCCTTTAACTTGACCTCATCTGGGAAGCATTTTATCTGTCTTTCCATTCTAAATGATAGTTTTGCTGGATAGAGTCATCTTAGATGTAGGTCCTTGCCTTTTGTGACTTGGAATACTTCTTTCCAGCCCCTTTTTGCCCACAAGGTTTCTTTTGAGAAATCAGCTGACAGTCTTATGGGAACTCTTTTATAGGTAACTCTCTCCTTTTTCTGCTTTTAAGATTCCTTATCTTTCATCTTGGGTAATGTGATTATGATGTGCTTTGGTGTGTTCCTCCGTGGGTCCAACTTCTTTGGAATTCTCTGATCTTCCTGGACTTCCTGGAAGCCTATTTCTTTTGCCAGACTGGGGAAGTTCTCCTTCATTACTTTTTCAAATAAGTTTTCCATTTCTTGTTCTTCCTCTTCTTCTGGCACCCCTACGATTTGGATGTTAGAACATTTAAAGCTGTCCCAGAGGTTCCTAAGCCTCTCCTCATTTTTTTGAATTCTTGTTTCTTCATTCTGTTCTGGTTGAATGTTTATTTCTTCCTTCTGCTCCAAATTGTTGATTTGAGTCCCCATTTCCTTCCTGTCACTATTGGTTCCCTGTACATTTTCCTTTATTTCACTTCTCATAGCCTTTACTTCTTCCTCTGTTTTTCAACTGTACTCAGCCATTTCTGTGAGCATCCTGATTACCAATGTTTTGATCTCTTCATGAAGAGATAGACTGGCTATCTCTTCATCATGTAGTTCTATTTTTAGAGCTTTGATCTGTTCTTTCATTTGGGCCATAATTTTTTGTCTTGGTGCAACTGTTAAGTTGTAAGTGACAGAGTCTCAGGTATTTGCCAGGGTGGGGCAACCAATGTTGCTGCCTTGCGGAGATGTATGTGGGGGAGGGGTCCAGGAGGGAACAGTGCAGCTTGCTCAACTTTTGGATGGCTTTCAGTTATTTCCTCCACTACCCACAAGCAAATTGGTCCCTTCTGGTAGTGATTCCTGTGTGGGTGGGTTTGTGTACATTCTGGGACCCTGTGGGTCTCTCCAGTGAACTCTCCTGTTAGGCTGGAAGTTTCTCCTGCCACCACAACTCCCACAGATTTTTTTAACCAACGGTTTTGAGGCTTTATTTCCCGTGCTGGAACCCTGGGTTATGCAGTCTGTCTTGCTCCCCAGTTGTTCTCCCGGTTATCTACAAGCAAATGTGGGACTGCCTGGTCCACCAGCCACCACCTTGCCATGAGTCCTCTTTGCCTTGGCTGTGTATTTCTGCCCCTCCTATCAGTCTGAATGAATGTTTCTTCTTTAACTCCTTGGTTGCCAGACTTCATACAGTTCAATTTTCTTGCATTTCTGATTATTTTTGTTTTAAAATTTGTTGTTGACCTTCTTTTGATTGTGTGAAAAGGCAAAGTATATCTACCTACACCTCCATCTTAACTGGCTGCTCTTGCTTTTTCCCTTCTCCTCTGAGCCCACCCTCTTTCCTGTCCTCTGAACTGCCCCACACTGCCTTCCATCTCTTTCTTCCCTTGGTGCCATCTCCCAGCATGCACTCTTTCCACTGTTCATCCATTCGTTATTGTTCTTAGCATAATGTACAACATAGAAAGGAGCTTATTAGGTAGATAGATTTTTTAAATGAATGGATATATCCAAAAATTATTTTATCCAGCCTCCAATAAAAACATTAAAATAAGAAAAATAAAAAGAGCCCTTCAAAGTAACTGGGGGAATTATAGGTACCAGGAAGTCTAGGCTAAGTCTAGTCACTACAAATGAGTCTCAAATATAACTCTGTGTTTCTTGAAAGTTTCAAAAAGGGAAAAACAATGAGTAATGTATCACTCATTGTCTGGTGGAAGGAAGCGTGCCAGGCCATCAGGAGAAACTATTTTTTCTTAGCACTTATTTCTGTATATTTGTTTGTTCATTCAACAAAATAATCAACAGTCTCATAGTAATTTTACAATAAGCTGCCAAAAATTTTCTCAGTTAAAATAAATGTATTGAACATCTAATATGTACAGGGCACTGTGCCAGGAACTGATCATACAAAGATGAATAAGAAATACATAGTCTCTACCATCAAAGAAAAGTCTTTTATTATATTCCATGAAATGAGTTAATAGTAATAATAATTAGCATTCATTAAGCTGTTAGCTCTGTCTCAGGCTCCTAAGTGTATACATGTATTAACATGTTAACTCTTTTAACATCCTATTTGCACTATTATTTCTCTGTTTTACAGTTGAAGAAACTGGGGCAAAGAGAGGTTAAATAATTTGTCAAGATTCAACAGCCTGAAAGTAGTAAGAGCCAGGATCTGAACCCAAGTAGGGCTCACCAGTTCCGGAGCCCACCTTTTTAACAGCTGTTCTGCATGACTTCTCTGGGGCTATAAGAAAAGTAAGAGAAGCATATTTGCAGGTGCTGGAAGTAGGTAGAGATGATTGGTTTGAAATGTGTTGAATTTGAGTTGCCTGAAAGTATCAAAAAAGTAGATGCAGCTGGGCATAGAGATCTGGGCCAACATTTAGGTGATGTTTAGGTGCCAGCAAGCACATGGTTGGTAACTGAAGCCATAAGGAGAAAGCGTATGAAATGTATGAGATGAATACATTTAAAAAATCTGCTCCCAGAAAAAAAGGTGATTTAATGGGATATAGATAAAGATGTGTAACCCTCTGGCAGTTGGATGTGTATGTACATGTTAGGTGCAGGGATTGAGTTCAGCTAATAAGCAGGAATGAGGGGTAAACATTTTTCTCATTTTGTTAATAGCCTACCATGTTTGAGACACATGTTACCTCAGGTCTCACAACTCTTTCCAAGAAGGTGCGCTTGTCCCCCATTTTACCATCAAGGAAACTGAGGGCCAGAAAATTAAGTAACACACTAAGGCTGCACAGTTTTAAGCGGCAGGGTTTGAAGCCAGAGCTTTGCGACCGCCCTGTGCTCTGCCCCTGCTGCGTAGAGTTGGGCCACATGAACAGCCGTGGGTGTGAAGCTTTGCGAGGAAAATAGATTCAGCTCTCCTCACTACACACAACCACACATGCAGTAGATGGCCCCTAGTTGCCTCTGATAGTGCATGAAGAAATAACCCAACCCAAAAAGATTTTAAGGCTTACTGTTACCAGTGTTCCATCACATAAAAGAACCCTGGGACAGCTGCAGCAGTGGAAGATTTGCTTAGGAGCAGGTACACACTGGGTGAATGAGCAACACAGTGAGTACCTCCGGCTGCACCTGTCCTACTCAGGCAGTGAGTGCCGTGTCCTAGGTAGGCTGCCTCCCGTCCTCTCTGACTGTGCAGTGACACAGTCCGGCCGCTGGTCCACTTCTCAGTTATGCAGGCACAACCAATGACTTCCTGGCAGAGCCCTCAGGAAAGCCCCCCACGCCCCCACCCAGCCGCAGGAAACAAAGCAAACAGAGCTCTTCCTATTCCCCTATTTTGACATCCTCTTTCTGCCCCTGCCTCTTCCCTAAAGAAAGCAAAAATGTGTGTTCAGCACTTTTACTTTTAACTCTTTATTGCCATTAATATTAATGGATGATTCTTCTTGGCAGACAAATGCCCCTCTCCTCTCCTCCTTTCCCCTTTGTCATTCCCCTTTGTTCAGTGAAGTTCCTAATAGCCGTCTTCTCCCCAGTCCCTCCACATCTCAGCTGACGCAGTGTATGGGCCCAGGGTCTTCAAAGTGTCACTACCCTCACGATCACTCCAAGGACGTCAGAATGTGATGGGAGATTGTCACTGTGTAGTGTGTACACTCTAGTTTTGTGGGCTTTGTCATTATTGTGTGTAAATTATAATAATGATTGGTTATTTTTTCCTTTGAAAATGGTGCTTTCTGGAATGCTTTTCCTTTTTAACAACCAACTTAAAAATTGTTCCTTTCAATCTTGAACCCTTCCATGTGCTGTCACCCACATTTCAGCTTTGTCTATTCTGCTTTGGGGACTGTATCAGGTCTCTCTCCCTGGGAAACAAGTGGAGATTTGTATGCTCGTGGTTTATTGGGTAGTGCTTTGGAAATAGCACTTCTTAAGCTTGCACTCATCCCACCGGGAGCTCTGGAGCTGGGATGGCCGGAGGGAAGGGGCTGAATCTTGGGCAAGGTTACTCCCTTCAGCCAAGGACAATGACTGGGGAGGAAATCAGATGTGAGCCTTCCGCAGCCGAAACACCCGGCATCCAGGGCAGCGGGCACTTCAGTGCCGGAGAGGGATGATCGGCCAACCCACAGCAGCGACAGCCTCTGTGTCTGGTCACCACACTCTGATCCCTTCAAGGCTCTGAAGTCATCTGTGCAAAGCAAGGAGCCTGTTCAATTGAAAATACCTCCTATCTTCTTTTGCCCTAAACTGCTTTCTGGACTGGAGGCTTTTGTAATGAACAATAAAAATAAGCCAGCATAAGGATGGGGAATATTTCATTTTCATTTTCTCCTTGATACTACCATCGTCACCATCCTAATCTTGGCCTTAATTACTTCTATTTGAATTCATGGAATGGCTTCTTTAAAAAAGTTTTTTACAATTTTATTAACATATAATTGACATACAATAAATTGTACATATTTAAAACATATAGTATGATGAGTTCTGACATGTGCCTATGAAACTATTAAGTGAGTGAACATTTCTATCACCGCTGCCCCTACATTCAGTCCTGTTCTTTTGTCATCCTTCCTTTGGTTCCTCTCAGCCCCACCCCCTCCAGGCAATCACTGATCTGCTTTCTGTCACTAAATTTGTTTAAATTTTCTACAGTTTTATTTAAATAGAATTGTGTAGTCTTTTTTTTTTTTTGAGGGTAGTTCTGAGTTTTTGCACTTGGCATAATTATTTTGAGATTCATCCATGTTGTGGTGTATAGCAATAATTACTTTCTTTTTATTGTTGACTAGTGTTCCATTGTTTTTCCATTGACCTAGTTGGTGGACATCTAATTCTTTCTCCTTTTGACTACTACAAATAAAGATGCCATGAACGCTTGAGTGGACAACCACTGTCACTCGTCTTGGGTACTTAGGAATGGAATGGCTGGATCACATAGTAGGTCTATGTGTAACTTTGTAAGAAACTGCCAAACTATTTTTCAAAATGTACAATTTCACAGTCTACCAGCAGTCTGCAAAAGCAACCTTTGTTCTATATCATCATCAACACTTGGTATTGTGGGCCTTTTAAATTTTAGCCAGTCTGGAAAAGTCCTGTGGGGGGTTGAGGCAGCAGTGGGAGAAACTCCCAGCTTCACAAGAGAGTTCTTTGGAGAGACCCACAGGGCCCTAGAACATACGCAAACCCACCCAATGGGGAATCAGCACCAGAAGGGGCCAATTCAATTGTGGATAGCGGGGGAAGTGACTGAAAACCTTCAGAGAGCTGAGCAAGAGGCACTGTTCCCTCTTGGACCCCTCTCCCGCATACAATGTCACAACGCAGCTACATGGGTTGCCCTGCCCTGGTGAGCACCTAAGACTCTGCCCCTTACTATGTAACAGGCACACCAAGACAAAAAAAAGGCTGAAATGAAAGAACAGTTCAAAGCTCCAGAAAAATTAAAACTAAGTGACAGAGATAGCCAACCTATCAGATACACAGTTCAAAACACTGGTTATCAGGATGCTCCCAGAACTCACTGGGTACTTCAACAGCATAAAAAAGATCCAGGCAGCAATGAAAGTTGCATTGTGTGAAATAAAGAAAAATCTACAGGTAACCAACAGTGATGGGAAGGAAACCAAGACTCAAATCAACAGTTTGGAGCAGAAGGAAGAAATAAACATCCAACCAGAACAGAATGAAGAAACAAGAATTCAAAAAAAATGAGGAGAGGCTTAGGAACCTCTGGGACAGCTTTAACCGTTCCAACATCCAAATCATAGGGGTGCCAGAAGGAGAAGAGGAAGAACAAGAAATGGAAAACTTATTTGAAAAAATAATGGAGAACTTCCCCAATCTCGCAAAGGAAATAGAGTATTAGGAAGCCCAGGAAGCTCAGAGAGTCCCAAAGAAGTTGGACCCAAGGAGGAACACACCAAGGCACATCATAATCACATTACCCAAGATGGAAGATAAGGAGAGAATTTTAAAAGGAGCAAGAGAAAAGGAGAGTTACCTACAAAGGAGTTCCCATAAGGCTGTCAGCTGATTTCTCAAAAGAAACCTTGTAGGCAAAAAGGGGCTGGAAAGAAGTATTCCAAGTCACAAAAGGCAAGGACCTACATCCAAGATTACTCTGTCGGCAAAGCTATTGTTCAGAATGGAAGGGCAGATAAAGTGCTTCCCAGATAAGTTCAATTAAAGGAGTTTATTATCACCAAGCCCTTATTATATGAAATGTTAAAGGGACTTATCTAAGAAAAAGAAGATCAAAATTATGAATAGCAAAATAACAACAAACTTATAACTATCAATAGCTGAACCTAAAAAACAAAAACAAACTAAGCAAGCAACTAGAACAGGAACAGAATCACAGAAAAGGAGATCACATAGGTTATCAGTGGGGGAGTGGGGCAAGGTGCAGGGAATAAGTAGCATAGATGGTAGGTGGAAAATAGACAGGGGGAGGTTAAGAGTAGTATAGGAAATGTAGAAGCCAAAGAACTTATATATATAACCCATGGACATGAACTAAAGGGGGGGAGTGAGGGTGGGAGGAGGTATGCAGAGAGGAGGGGAATAAAGGAGGCCAAATGGGACAACCGTAATAGCATAATCAATAAAATATACATAAATAAATAAATTTTAGCCAATTTGTTAAATGTGTAATGGTATTGTTGTTTTAGTTTGCATTTCCTTAGTCCAAGTTCACTAAAATATTTCTCTTATTCTTTTTTAAAGTTACGTGTTTTAACTCTCACATTTAGGTCTGGGGCACATTTTGAGTTAATTTAGTTTATGGTGTTAGTTAAGGGCTTAAGTTTTTTTTTTTTTAATATATATGTAGATACTTAATGTTCCAACAATATTTGTTAAAAAGATTTTTCATTAAACATTGAATGTTTTTCAAAAACCAGTTAATTATATATCTGTGGGTCTATTTCTGGGCTCTATTCTGTTCCACCGATTTATACCACTATATGCTGATATCACACTTCAAATTATTGTAGTTTTGTGATAAGTCTTAAAGTTAAGTAAATCCATCAACTTTTTTTTTTTTTCAAAATTGTTTCAGCTGTTCGAAGTCCCTTTTAGTTCCCCATTAGTTTTAGCATCAGCTTATTGCTAGCTAGAACCTCCAGTTCAATGTGGACTAGAAGCGGTAAAAGTGGCAAGAGGTTCCAATCTTAGGGAATAAGCATGCAGTCTTTTACCATTCAGTATAGTATTAGCTATACGTTTTTCATAGATGCCTTTATCAGGAGGAAATTTCCTTTTGTTCCTGGTTTGCTGAAAGTTTTGTAATGAATGGATTTGAATTTTGTCAAATGATTTTTTTCTGCATCTATTAAGATGGTCATATGGTTTTTCTATTTTATTCTGCAGATATCACCTTAGCGATATAAGGAGTTATTTCAACTAAAAAGTACTGTTTTGTTCATTTTGCCCTAAGCCACATAAGGAAATGGAGGTCTACCCAATGTAAAAGAATGACTAACACAATGAAGAAGACCTGGGTACTATTTTTTTCTTTAGTTACCACTTTCACATCCTCGTTTTGACCTTAATTATCTCTAATTTGGAGGAATAGACTAGTTGCTTAACTGTTCTTCCCTCCCCATCTCTTTCTCTTCCTGTCATGAACTGAGAAACATTTTCCTAAACAACACCTCTAGTCATAGTGTTAGTTGTTCCCATACTGAACACTGTCACTGGCTCCTCATTAATCTGAGTAAGGTTTGTCTGCTTAGCAGGTAAGCCAGCGTCTCCCACAGTCCTTCTCTCTCTAGCCCATCCTGCCCTTCTTGATCCAGACTAGGTATGTTCACTTCCCATACCTCAGGACACTCATCACACTTTGTTTTATTTTATTCTATATCTGCTTCTGTTCATGTTACTCACAGGATTGTAGCCAGCTGAGTATATAAACTGTGTTGCATTAGTTTTTGTATACCATGGTTCCTCCCTGATACAATGCTGGAATACAGCAGGCACTTTGCATTGTTTATCGAATGAATAAGTGAATATAATGTACACAATTTCCACAAATGCATATGTAATACTAAGAAAATATACCTTTGGTACAAATGGAGAATATTTTTTTTACTTACACTTCTGTAAGTACTCTTTCATTGATTGTATGGTAGTTGTGGGCCAGTCTTTTTTTTTTGCCATTGGTTTCTGGTCTTGAATATAATGTATTTTAGAAATATGATAGGGATCACATGCATGGAATTGTATGACTTTGAAATGGTTTTACAGTTGGTAATCTACTCATAGTTACTATTTTTCTGACTATTACCAGAGTAATCCAATTACTCTTTTGTGAAAAAAAGAAGAAAGGAATCCAAACTAATACACACAAAAAAAATTCCCTTTGCTCTGATACTGATTGAACCTAATAGCTCTTGTTTTGAATTTCATAATTCTAGAAGAGTTAAACTTGAAAATGTATCTCTAAACAATGGGGCCTCTGTTTTCCACCAAAAGGCAGTGATTGTGTTGAGCATTTTAACTGGTTATCAGACCTCAGGCTGCCGTTCTGACAAGTGAACTTTGGCAATAGGAACTTGGCTCTCAACCCTGTTTTGCAGCTGGCTTGAATGTGAATAAACTTCCTATGAGAGAAAGACATATCATCTCAAAGAAGGAAAGGAATAAAGCCCTCAACCTACTAACCTCTCTTCCTTCTGTCTGCCTGCCCTGAGCCTCTACTTAATCTTTTTTGAAGGCATCTTCAGGTATCAGAGAGAGAAGTTTTTAGGTTCTCAAAAATGTAGAAAAGAACTCCATAGTTATCCCTCCCTTGTAATCCTCATCCTGAAAGATTTATTTTTAGTGATACCCTGTATTGAAATGTAGTTTTCTTTCTGACTTCTCCCTCTTTAAGGAATGGTGTGAATACTGCCAGCCTTTGTGCTTTATGGAACCCAACTACTTCTTCTTGACTTTCATTAGGTTCCAACCTTGTTCCCTTGCATGGTAATGGCTTTATGTAGAGAGCATGCTTCCTCGGGTGGCCCCATGTCACCAGCTCACAGTAGGCGTGCGGTTCTCTCCCACAGCAGCATCCTGTTAGTCTCAAAAAGGTGTACTCCTTTTGAATCCCTCCATGCCCTTCCTTCACCATGAGGCTCAGCATCTTTACCTGAGTCTTTGGGTTTTCAAATGAGGTGGTGGTAAAAGCTGCACAACCCTCACAATCTGTAGGATTACTTGACATTCTGTAAATGTAGCAGAAACATTTGAGATGTGTTGGAAGCCTAACATGGGATTTCTCATTTCAAACAGTGAACCATTCCTGAATATATATTTTTTATATTTTATATTTTATTTTGTCTTAAACAATTTCATCGCAACCCATAGAATTGATCTTATGACCTACTGATCCATGACACACATGATGGGCAAAACATCGACATAGAGACAGACGGCTTCCCTGCTGTGCTGGTGGCATGAGAACATCCGCTCGAGGACCAGAGAAAGTAGGCACTGTTGCCTGGTACAGGAACTTTCTTGACATGGTTGATAAGTATCTATCTTACATTGTCATTCCCAGTATCTTTTCATGGGGAGAGGTTTTAAGAGTCCCGGATATGGTCTGATTTAGTGAGGTTCCGGTGAGGGTTTCTATGGCCAGGTCAGCTATCAAGTCAGAGCTGGTGATATATTTTTAGTATTTTCTTTGAATGCATCCTTGACTTCCAACCCAGCACTGTGAGCCAGGCGTCTCCCCCATCCATCAGGGGCAGTTCTGCTCACCCCACACTCCATACACACTGCCACTCCTAAATATTCTTTCCATGGTATCATCTGCTCTAGAATGACCTACCTGCCTATCCCACATCCCCTGTGTCCAGAGTCTGCATTAGGTGCCTCACATCCGTGGTTTTTTACACGTCCTGCTGGTTGCTGCCATGGCCCTTACCCTATTGTATAACAATTATCTGTGGTTGTTTTTTTAATTAGGTGAACTCCTAGAGATCAGGGAGGAATCCATTACCAGTCCTATTTTTATCCCAGGTGTCTTATCTGAGTAGCTGACACGTGGTAGGTATTTAATTCATGTTTATGAATGGACCAGTCCATACCATTTAGAACCAGTTTAACCACTGCCCTCACCTTCAGTGTTGGGTTAATAATACTTTCCGGCAGCCACAGCAGTGAACCTGATCTGAAAACAGTCCTGTTTATCAAAATTCATATAGTAGTATTACTCCAATTTTTGCAGATATTTTTAAGAGCCTTGTACATTTTGTTTACAGATTACACTTAAAGAGTAAGCTTCTCCACCATGGCTCTTAATTTTATCAGAATTAAAAAATATTTTTTAGTCTGACTTTCAGAATGTTTATGCTGATGGTATGGAGATGAATTTCCTTAACATAATAGACAGTTGTTCAGGCATGCTCCTAATTTTCTCATTTAAAGGCTTTTGCTATGGGGCAGGGGTGGGGGGAGCCATGGGAGGGAATATGTCTTTTTTGGACTTAGTAACTGATATGTTGTATAACTATCTAATTATGAAAACATTTTATGTTTTAGAAGAGAATATACCTTTATTAAGTGGATCCAGATTTTTTTTGGTAGGTTATGTGTGACTTAGCCAACTGCATAGAACTCGGAGTGGTGGGGGGCAGCTGCCAACCCCTGTAGCTCGTGCAGAAGATGGCCTGGTCACTTCTCCTCTTAGAGCCTGGATTCTTTTTACCTCTGCAGAGACTGCAGTAACCGCCTCCAAGGTTGTTTTAATGCTGAGGTGCTGTGTGTCAGGTGTCAACAAATGTTAGTGCAGTACTTTTTCCTCCTTTCTTTTCCCTTTTTTTTCTAAATACCTACTTTAGCTAGACTTAACACCCATGTTCAGCCCTTTTTAAGGGGCTTGATAAATATCTACTGAACTGAGTAAGTTAAAATGTAACATGAAGAGAAACTTCATTGAGATATAAAATCAAACCAGGTGGTAGAAAGGATGACAGTTTCTTTTTCTTTGTTGTTTTGTTTTTGAAGAGATACCTGAAACTGAGCTGTCTTTGAGTTAAAATAACAAGCTGCTCATGGACATTTGAGTTGGGGTAAGGAAAAAAACTGAAAATAGAATACTAGCAAGTTCATTTCTTTTGATGACTGGTAATTTACCTGGAATCATTTATTTAAGATCATTTGAAGATGTACAGTGCTAACTATAAATCACTGCCCTGAATGAACATTTTATTCTCCATCTGAAGAAAGTGGAGGACTAGCTAAGACAGTGAGCTTCGTTAAAAAGACTCTCCCCAAGTGAACATGGGCTTTGGAGTTTGTTAGGACAGAGCTGCTGATTGTGTAATGTATGTGAGTGTGACAAGTTACTGATGTCTATTAGCCCATTTGCATGACATAGGAATGATTCATACTGTTAGGCAACCTAGGTTTGTAAGAAATGGGAACCACTAAAAATGCTATGATATTGTGCAAACATGCAATATGCTTGAAATTTTTGAAAATGAATGTTTAATTATAGACTAGGAGATTAACCAGAAGTTGCTCTTGAATACCAGAAAATGGCAGTTATTGCAATTCTTTATAAGATGTAGGGGAATGGATAAACTGTGGTACATCCAGACAAGGGATTATCATTCAGCACTGAAAAGAAATGAGCTGTCAAGCCATGAAAAGACATGGAGGAACTTTTAATGCATATTATTAAGTGAAGAAGCCAATTGGAAAAGGCTGTGTACTGTATGACTCAAACTATAACATTCTAGAAAAGGCAAAACTATGGAGGTAAGAAAGAGATCAGTGGTTGCCAGGGGTTGAGTCAGGACAAGGATGAATAGGCAGAGCACAGAAGATTTTTAGGGTATTAAAATACCTTGTATGGTAGTTTAGTGGTGGATACATTTTATTACACATTTCCCAGCCCATACACTGAGAGTGAGCCCTGTTGTAAACTACGGATTTTGCATGATTGTGCTGTGTCAGTGTCGGTTCATCCACTGTCCACAGTGCCACTCTGGTGAGTGATGTTGACAGTGGGAGAGGAGGCTGTGCCTGTTGTGAGGGCATGGGAATGTAGGAAATGCCTGTTTCTTCTGCTCAGTTTTGCTGTGAACTTAAAACTGCTCTAAAAAGTAAAGCTAAAAATTTTTTCTCCTGAAAGAACAGAAATGCAAGGAAGCTCCCACCATCAAGCCCCAGGTTATAGCCAGGACTCCTTAACTGATAGGGTATAAATTTGCCTTTTGAGAATCAATGAACAAGGCACACTTTTTTTTGTAACAGCTTTATTGAGATGTAATTTATGTACCATACACCTCACCATTTACCCTGTAAAATTCATTGGTTTTTAGTATATTTGGAGTTATGCAACCACCACTACAATCAATTTTAGAACATTTTATCATTCCTAAAAGAAGTCCTGTACCCATTAGTCATCATCTCCACCCCTTCTACTCACACTCCCAGCCCCAAGGCACCACTACTCTGGTTTGCTTTATAGGTTTGCCTGTATTGGACAGTTCATGTAACCGGAATCATGTCATACAGAGGTGGGAAAAAGCAGGCTTTTGTTTAAGTGTCCACTTTCATTGGTTGTTGGTTAAATTACCAGTGATTATTACCTAAAATATAAACCATAAGTAAGGATACAAGATAATAATAAGACAAATAACATAAATAAGTAATAAATAATTAATAAATAATAATACAAGGATAAACTCTGTGTTTCACACATTCAGAAGTAAACCTACTTTTTCCCAGAAAAGCCACCACAGTCTACTCCTTACTTCAACCAGTTAGGGTAACAATGGGGGCCCCGGTTCCAGTGGGCAGCCACCTGCGGCTCAAATCCTCAATGATAATGGGACCTGGCAAAACACTGTGATCTTCCGATGTTTGTAGCAGCATTGTTCATAATAACCAAAAAGTAAAAACAACCCAAACATCCACCAGCTGATGAATGGACAAGTAAAACCTTGTGTATCCCTACTATGAAATACTATTGGCAATAAAAAAGAAGGGAGTATTGGTACATGCAGTAACATGGATGAACTTTGAAATCATCATGCTAAGCAAAAGAAGACAGGTCAAAAGGAACAACAGATAGGCCGTGGCTCCCACTGTCACCCAACCTGGTCTAGGTAAGGAGCAAGCCAAGGTAGCTTTTCTGGGTGTCTGCATCCTTGGCAAACTCATGTTTCTCAATCTGCTGTAGAAGTTTAGGCCTCAGGCAGGAAACCACATGAACAGGAGAAAATGCCCAGAGAGCCCATAATTGTGCCTGTGATAGAACATCCAGAAGTCCTTGACTCTCAAGTGAAGATGGAAAAGAGCCAGGCTCAGGGCACACCACAGCCTGGCAGGGGCCCACGCCTAACCTGACTCCTCTGTCTGCTGTGTTCTAGGACTTAGTGTCTGTGGTAACTTCTGTAGAAACAAAGTAGATCTCTGCTCCCTCATGCCTCCGCCCCACCTCCAGTTCCACACTGAGAAAGAAGAACCATATGGGAACTGAGAGTGAGCATATGGGTATGAGGTAAAACAGACGGGCGGGTGGAGACGGGCCCCAGTGCCCATCTGCTTGCCTTTGTTACTCGTCTGCTGGCATCTGAGTGTGTTCTTTATCCTCACATCAGTTTTCTTCTTGGAAGGTTTACTGGGGGAAGCTATGCTTGATTTAATCTTGAATGAGACACGTGATGTAAAAAAATCTCCAGAAATGGTTTCTCAGTTGGGTTGGTAATGCATCTCCATTCTACATGACTCAGTGGGCTCTGAGTCTTGGATAATAATACCCAGTGGCTGGTGTGAACCCCAAGAGGACAAAGGGGATGGAACCCCCAGAGACTGCCCCTCACAGCGAAGAGGGTGCAGTCTCTGAGTATCTGTTTGAAGGTTTTTGAGCCTGCCTTTCTTTCTAGTCTCAAATTTATGCCAGGATAGTACAGGGGCTGAGTTTTCCTAAAATGTCACTAAAATGGTTCAAAACATGCTTGGCTGGGGTAAGGCATGTGGCAGCTAAAACACCCAGGCACCCAGCTGTCATTACGGCCCTTGGATTCCTTCTCAGAAACTGTGAAGAGCCCCAGAGGGTACGCTGCCACCTTCCCTCTGTGCAGACGTGCTCAGCTGTCTTGACGGGCACCTCTGCTCACTCCCCATCACTCCCTTCTCACTCCCCAGAAGGCTTAGGAATTAGAGCCTTCCTCACCAGAAGGCTGCATCCCACGCTTGCTCTTAATGACGAAATTGTCATTAAAGCATTGCCGGCTGGTTTGCGCCATGCCCATTAACCGTGATTGATCATCCTTGTTGAGTGACTTGACTTTATGAGCAACTTCACTGAGTGCTTAATAAGGTGAAGTAGAGTCCAGAGGATATCATTTTTAAAATACTGTTTATGGACAGTGAAGATCAGCATCTTTAATTTGCTGTCCTTTGTTAAGTGGGGTTTGCACAGAGGAGGTCGATTGGCCTAATTGCATTCCTTCGGTCTCCTGTATTACAATTTGTTGACCTGCTTTCTGTGGGTTATTACCTTTTTAAAAACACAACTATGAATTTGAATCCAGCCCTAAAAAATCATACAACACCTTACTATAGATAGGCCTTATCAACAGAATGCTGATTTTCAATAATTCTGTATATTTAAGTTCCAATTTCTCCTCCCCTGCTTCCTCTTTCCCTATGTGTCAAGTTCATGGTGCATCTATCTGTTCAGGAAGTTGGTCATTTATCTGAAACATGCTTTGAAGGTGGGTAATTGCTGTGTTGGTTTAGGTGAAGAGTCTAGCCCCGAGAGGACAACAGAAATAAATGTGTTATACTATAGGTAGACCCTCTTCAATTACAAGACCTTTGTCCATTACAAAACTGGATATTTTTGCATTACCAGAAAATGGGGATTACTTTGCCACTTCAGTCGAAACGTGACCCTAGCAAATCCAAAGATTTAATGTGAAGCATTAAATGATGAATTCATCTTCATCTTCAACTTCATCTTTGTCAAAATACCTAATACCATCTATCCTAATCCTATGGCTGGTTCCAGAAAATTTTATACTGCGTATTTCCAGAGAAATATGTTTCTGAAATTATGATTGGGAAAAGAAGTTGTGATTACCAAATTCTAATTTTTATATATTTATATATATAAATTATATATAAGTTATATATAATTTTTATATATAAATATATCCTTCAGTATTGATGCCAGGATAATTGATAAAGCTTGCTGTGAATTTTGTTATGTTTCCTAAAACAACAGTGAAGCCTGTTGGGTCATTTAAAGCTGGGATGGAAACTAAGGAAATTCAATTCTGTTGGCATTTATCCTGAAGATTTAAATCCATGTCATTAGATTACCCATCGTTATTTTATGAGGATTTACTGATGTGTTTCTTTCCAGATTTGAAAACTCATACTTGTGTGTTTAACTGTTTAGTATGCTTTTCTGATTGATTCTTCCAAACAAGGCTTTCAGTTAATAATAATTACCTTTATTGATTACCTATACTGCACTGGGCATAAAATGAGATATCATTTAACCCTAATAGCAACCTAATAATGTGCATGATTATCTCTCCTTTAAAGACAAACTGATGTACAGAGAGTTACGTAGGTTCTTCAAAGGTAACAAAACTAGTATATGGCAAAGGCATTATGTGAACTCTAGTCTGTGAGATATCAAAGCCCACCTACACAGGCTTAATCACTGTACTGTACTCAGAGGAATCCACCAGATTTATCTTTAGGCATTGAAACGTGCAAGCCCTTTGCACTACATTTTTTAAAAACTCCAAAGCCCTGATGAACATGCCTTAGCCTTAGGCTAAAATGACGAAACAAAATGAAACAAAGCCCGTCTGGCAGCCAGACTGACTCTCTTGCCTTCTTGAACAATGTATGCATCTGTGTCTTTGAAGAGCTGATGGAAATTCTCAGTAGTGCAATCATGTATGATGGATCAGCTTTTTTATAGCACCTCATATTGTCAAGAATGCCCTCATGACTTGGTTCATTAGTGGAATCAATTTAAGCTAACTGATAGGAAAATGACACAAATAATCATAATCACCAACTGGAATTCTGAGAGGTAAGCATGCAATTTCTCGCTCACCTTGTCCTTCCCACCAACATCTCCTGAGGCCAAGGCTCTGTGTGTTCCGCCTCCTTAATTCTTCTTGTCCTCATTCTTTGTTCTCCTTGCCCACGACCACTAGCTGGTTTTAGGCTTCTACTCCTTTTGCCTCTACTCTTTCCTTCCAGTCATTCTGCTGCCACAGTGACCGTTTTCATGGCGTTTCCTGATGGAAGCTCCTCTATGGCTCTCCCTTTTGCTCTCAGTCTCTTTATCTCCTGTAGCACACAGTAACCTGTGGTAGGTTGAAGAATGGTCCCCAAAAGATACTCATATCCCCAGAACCTGTGAATGTTATCCTAGATAATAAAAAGGACTTTGCAGATACGATTAAGTTAAGGATTTTGGAATGGGGAAGTTATCCTGGATCATCAGAAAGGATTCTTTTAAGAACAAGGCTTCTTACAAGAGGGAAGCAGGGAGGTCAGCGGGAGAGAAGATGGATGTGCAAATAGAAACAGAGAGAGATTAGAGTATGCTTCTAATTCAGGGCCAGGGTATGTTGTCAGGCTGTTGCATCTCTGAGCAGGCAAGGAATGGATTCTCTCCCAGAGCCTCCAGAAAGGACTAGCCCTCCTGACACTTTGACGTTAGCCCCTAAAAATTCTTTTGGACTTCTGCCCTCCATAACTGTAATGGAATATATTTGTGTTGTCCTGAGCTGAATTTGTAGTAATTTGTTACAGCAGCCATAGAAAACTAATACAAACCTGCTCTGAATCATTGACTTTTCTTTTCTACTACATTTGTGCTGTCCAATATAATAGCTATTTAAATTTAACTTTAAAATTAGATACAAAAATATAAATTTTCAGTTCATCAGTTATACCACATTTTAAGTGCTTAATAACCACATGGGGACAGTGGCTGCTCTGTTGGACAGCACTGCTTCAGACAAGGATTGTGCGTATGCACCTGTATTTGACTCTTTTCATCCTCAGCCCCCAACTCTGTTCTTCACTGCAAAGGGCCTTGGGTGGATCTGGAGCTGAGGCTGGGCAAGCCCGGGAAGCAGGCTCAGGCTGTACAGACAGGGAATTTAGCGCATACTCTATACGTGGGGCAGGATCAGCAAGAAGGCATTGCCATGGTCCCTAGGACTCCTTAGTAGCTGAGGGGCACCATTTCCTCTGGTCTAAGGGTGTCTTTTTACACCTGTCACAGTGCTTAGTAATGGATGGTAGATGTATATAGTATTGCTGAATAAACAAACTTACTGAAAACCCACTAATGCTCTGCTTTGTGTGAGTACTGGGATTTCACAATGAGTAAAACAACTTCCCTGAGCTCATGGTGCTCACACTCTGGGGGAAGAAATGGCTAATTTAGTAAAAAAATAAATAGATACTCTAGTCAGGGAATGATAAGTGATATGAAGAAAAATAACTAGTAACTGGATAGACTGGTAGGAGTTGAGGCAAGTCAATGTAATTTGGACTGATAATTGGATGAAACATTTTGGGGAAGGTGACACCTGAGAATAGACCTCAGTGAAGTGCAACAGGGAGGTGCGGAGACAGGAAAGGAGGAAATGAATTTGATGTGGGGTTCAGTTTTAATCATGGTCATTCAGAATCCTGTGTCCTCCAATAGAACAATTCCCTCATTCCCTCCCACTGCTTCCCTGTGTGTGGTCCCACTGGGAGTCCACGCCCACCAAGATTTTATTATTTGATTGATCATTATTTTTTAGATAGTGAAAATTGTGTGTGTTTGTGTGCATCTACACATACAGACACACATTTGCGAAATGAGCTGTTATTTAACCTCTAATTGAAGAAAACATTTACGCTAAAACACTGTGTAACTCTTTAAGAGTGCAGAATTACCAACCTGATGTAACTTTCCTACTTGGACAAACATGGGGGTAGGGAAAACAGGGAGAGTTTTGATTGAGTATCTTTTCCTTGTTTTATGCTTAAGACAGTGTAGAAGAAGAAGGGTACAAGTATCAATAAGGGAAACAGGTGGTGATACTGAAACATGGTGTCATATCCCTCCAGGTATGGAGGTTATGGGTGAGTAAATCTGTTCCTTTCATAGTGAGTAATGAGCTTGACAACTGTCTTCCTTTTAGCCTTTGGCTCTCAGAGTGATTAGGAAGAGATATTAGGTTAATTGTGAAGGAAGTTTCATATTTGAGTATTCATAACTACTTCCGTGTAGCTATTAAACCTTCCTTTTAATTATTTCTGTACTTAGTCCCCATGAGCTATCTTATATTCTGAGCTTTTGGATTGGTTGGCTTTGTCCAGTCTCTTACTCTGTGTGCGTTTACTCATCTAAAGTAGTCTTTTGGAAGTTTGCTATTTAATTTAAAAAGTATTTCGGTGACTTCTTTGCAGAGGATGAGGGATGTCCCATTTACTCACCTATATATAAATCAATTAACATGAGTCAGATTGTTGGCATTTGATACATTTTTGTTGAACTAGTAGATGAGTTCTTGTTTTAGTTCAAGGAAACCTTTTTAAGGGTTGGAGTTACCTGATGGGAGTACAGCCTGCTCTTGGGAGAGAGAGAGTGAATTCTGGAGAGGTATAGACTTGGCCAATTTGTCACCAGAGAGGATTAAATGATTTCTAAGGTTTGTTGTAAATTTCAGATTCTGTGATTCTTCTGTTTCTCTACCATGTGTCCAAAGAGGAGAGATACAGAAAATCATTTGGAATCACTATCCTGTAGAGCCTCTTTGATAGCCATGATGGCTGGTGGATTTGTACCAGAAGTGCTTTTTCTCTGATTTCTCGAGACAGTGTGAACAGTTCTCATCTTGAGAAATGGTTCCAGTGAAATTGGACTTCGGATCATCTTCCAGACTTAGTGTGAGTCCCAGGAGAGAATGGTGAGGAGGAGAAACTGTTTTAGTATTTTCAATTCCGAGAAAGCCAGTGTGAGAAGTTTAGAATAAGTCAAGCCATTGGCATCCAGATTACAAATAAATTCACTTAAAAGCCTGAAAATAATATCACTCACTGAATATGTCACCCTAAGTGACTTTGATTGGATTTCCACACACCATTTACATTGCTGCCTGATTCATGAGATTTCCCCAAATTGTTATTGATCTTGTTTCACTCATGTTGTATTTATGACAACTGAAGAAGATATTAATTTTGTCCAATAAACTTAGAATTTTTCTATGTCATAGACTGCCAAATGGTAGTTAAAAGGCAAAAATCTAGCCCCAACATAGGTTTTATGTGGTCTGTTCAGTATTTTGTCTTAATTTAATTAGTTTCCAATATTTAAAATTTTGGACATTTTACCCAAAAATCCAGATTTTTGGCCTCTCTATTTAAAAAATCAATTTGGACCCAGTTGCCCCGTGATCTGGAGCTTGATGGCTAAAAAGTATTGACTTAAGTACAGTCATTATTATCCCTTGTTATTTTATTCCCAGACTGCCTCATTCATTGATGGGATTTGTGTGGCCTCCAAAGAGCATTTGAATTTTCTCTCTGTATAATGCTCACGTGTAGGTCTTAAGACTATAAGCAGCTATTATGGGAACCTCAGGAGGAGACTGTTGAATGATATAAAGTGTTTCATTGGATTTGGGCAGAGTGTTCTGCCTTTGGGATGATCTCAGCCAGCCGACCCTGTAACCCAGAGAGAAGAAAGCATGCTTCATCTCTGCTTCATCACTGCTGGCATATCAGGAGACCCCTAGTCCAGGAGACAGGCCTGAAGTGCACTGCAGACTGTTGCTCACCCACGCTCAGGCTTACTTGGCACCTGTGCCGGAGAAGGAGCCCGTGGAGTGGCAGAAGGATCAATGGCATCCATTCAGCAGCTTTCTGCATGCCGGTAGCCAAGAGAGCATCAGCTGTGCCTGCAAGTAGTGTGGGTGCTCGCCAGAAACATCTAAACTTCAAAGGAAAAAAAAAAAGTTGTACTATGGGTCGATGTGGAAAGCTTTTGGTCCCACTGAATTGGGCTCATTTTTTCAGAGAAGGAAGATGGTGCAAAAATTTTGAGGGAACTGTACCAGTTTTTAACTGCTTTTCCACTCTACTCCTGAGGTGCCAAGATAATTAAAATGCTCGAGGAGCTGCAAAACCTAACTGTGAAAATATAGGGAATACAAAGAATTTCTACTGTTTGGTCTCAGAGCTGCGTCGAATTGGGGTGCTGTGAAAGAAGAACGTGGATTCTTCTTATAGCAAGTTCCATCAATAGTGAAGTTACACATTTAGGACCGATTTTGATTTCACCTAGGTTTGACAGTGGGTGGGGATGTGGGGGATCTTATAACTCTGAACAACCTACACTCTGGTTACAATGAGAAAAAGAAATTGTTCTTTATGTTGTCCTTGAAATTTTATTTTCATGCTGGCCCAAGATTGAAGTCTGATGTCTGGTCTTTGTTAAAAAGCAAAATGTGGTCTTCAAAAACCAAGAGGCTGAAGACATGTATGAGGAGACCAGAGCGCTCTCAGAACCCCTCTGGCACCCAAATCTGATTCAGTAACTTCCTGACGACCTTCATCACTTATTCTGCATTTGTTTTATTTTCCTCAACTGCCTGCTTTTCTCACATATGCCTCCTTTGCCCTGTCTTATTCCTTTTGCTTTCCTTGAATTGTGTCTTTGTTTCCTTATAAAAGCTGTATTTCCCTTTACCTTATCCCTGCCCCCACCTTCCCTCTTTCCTACAATCTCTCAGTACATCGCCTCTATTTCCATCTTTTTAATACTTCTGCCTCTTACCCAAGACACAGAAATTTAATAGAGGGGGTTACATTGTGTGGGCAGAGAGCTAGAGGAAAAGGGATTCCATTAAAAGCCAATGTTTAGAGTGTGGATGCATAATTGGGGGGCAGGGGGGAAAGCTAAGTGGTACCGTGATGTGTCGGAAGGAGGATTTGTATTTCTTAACAAGGCACTAGAGCTGTTTGTGCATCTGATCATGTTTAAAAACAAGTCTCTTCCAGATAAGAGCAGCTATGTAAAAGAGTGGGTGTGGCAGAGGCAATAAAGCTAATATTGAATTTGAGGTCCTATAGAGTTTATAATGAGGTATAAGATTAGAAAATGCTGGCATTTTACCTTAGTGGTTTTATTGTATTTTTTCCGTTACCATTTATCTCTCTTATTCCCTGTTACCTCCACCCATCCCCACCCCTGCAGTCACCGCACTGTTGTCTGTGTCCCCAAGTCCTTTTTCTTTTTTGCTCAATCCTCCCACCCCCAACCCCCCACTCAGAGCTGTCAGCCTCTTCTTTGAGTATTTTTGAACTGCTTTGTTGTAGAGAGTAAAAGGTACAATATCTTTTAAGAAGTGTGCCTTTTCAAAGTAAATTGAAAGATGAATGGACCAAAATAAATAAGAGTGGAAGAAGACAGGTGTTTTAAATAATTTGTAATTTTAAGCTAGTTTAAAAGTTAGATCTAATTATAGTGAAATAAAGGGTCGTTCTGGTCACGGTACGGCACTTCCATTCCATATCCTTGGTATATCCATATTGAGTATAGCTGACTCTGCCCTCTTATCTAAATCAGCATAAAACAGTTTTTTAAAATCTGTTGTCAAAATTTGGCAGGAAATGTCATTTCCTGATAATGTCATCAGTTAGAACATAGGTCAACAGCCATCTTTTCAGCGAATAATATGCTTTTGTTTTTAACTTGTTAAAGAAATTGAGGCATTCCCTATAATAAGTGAATAGAGAGCTGAATAAAGTAAGTATCCCTTACAGAGTGTTTAATTTTTAGTTTTCTAATAATTGGCCCAGCCCCTGCTTAACTTATCAGCCTGCAGAAAGTAACAAGTGCCATCCCTGTAATGGCCCTGAACTCACACTCACACCCCTGGGCCTTTGCACATGCCACTCTTTTTGCCCATGATACTTTTCCCATGCCCACCTGCAACTTGGCATAGTCCTACTTGGCTGCTAGCTCACATGTCACTTCAGAGCCTTCCCTGATTTACTTGGGTAGAATTTGTTGCTCCTTCTTATGTGTTGTTCTCACAGTACTTTCCTCATGCTCCATTATAGGTCTTATGCATTACATTATAAATGATGACCATTATAAAAGTAATGGTTATTTGCTTTCATGTCTGTAGACCAGGAGCTAATGTGGTAGACCCTGAGGGCAAAAAGTAATACAGTTATCTTTGTCTTTCCTGAGTCCAGTACCTGCAAGATGCTCAGTGTTTGTCAGATGAGTAGCATAAGCATTTCGATCCTCACTGTTCACTTGCTGAGTGAACATTGTTGAATAAACACTGTGAATTTTTTTTCAGATTATGTGGATAAAAGTTGGATGTAAAACTAGAAGTATACTTCTATAGAGTTTGGCTCACATCTGAGGATAAAATAGAATACAGGGGTGGGCAAAAATAGGTTTACAGTTGTTCATATGAAAAACAGTAGAATAATTAATAAATAATAATACAAGAATAAACTGTGTTTCAGGTACTCACAACTGTAAACCTACTTTTGCTCCACCTCTATGCTATTGTTTATATGGGGTTGCCAAAAAGTTCATATGATTTTTTCTGTAAAATAAAAGATACATTTTTTAATTTTTACCATTAACTTTATTGATTTGGATATTTTGAGTATGTTGGCTATCTCCCACATGGTATAACATTGATTGTTCTCAATTAATGTCTCTATTTGATCACTATCAACTGCAGCTGGTCTACAGCATCATCCAGCAAGAAATCTCTAGCATGAAACTTCACAAACCACTTTTGGCACGTTCAATCAGTCCCAGCACCTTCTCTGTACACTGCACAAATCTTTTTGTGTGTGTGTTTCAGTTGCATTTTTAACTTTCTTGAAATAATAAAGCATAATATGCCAAAAATGTGTATTTTCTTCCATCTTCAATATTAAAATGATTACACAAAAATTCACCAATTCTGATGTTTGTTTTAATGCATGCTGATATGACAGCTGTCATAATACAATCTAAAAAAAAAATGTTTCGAATGAAGTAAAAGACAACTAAGCCCTACTAGAATCATCTTACAGAAAAAAACAAATGAACTTTCTGACCAACCCAGTACCTAAGTGGTCTATCAAATTGGACCTTTTTTATAGAAATAAAATAAAACAGAAGAAATTAATATTTCTGGCTTTTAAAGCCTGCTGATATTCAGTGTTTGCTTAGGTCTGAAAAATGTTACAATACAGATATATATATACACACACACACATTGCATATATATATATAAGTAGATTATATTTGCCATATATAAACTGATTATAAAAATAGTGCATATACAGGTGATTTTTAAAACTGCCATCTCTTTAAGGATTTTTAAATTGATTTTAGAGAGACTGAGAGAGAGAAACATTGATTTATCGTTCTACTTATTTATGCATTCACTGGTTGATTCTTGTATGTGCCCTGGCCAGGATTGAACCCACAACTTGGTGTAGCAGGACGGCACCCTAAGCAACTGAGCTACCCAGCCAGGATGAGATTTTGTAGCCTAAAGCTTGGAAGGTATATATTCTGTGGTCCAGATTGTGGCTTTCACTTGTGTAGTGAATTCTAACTAGACTACTTCCTGTTGCCCTTTTGTCCACTACCTGAGCCAGAGTTTTAGTTCACTTGGAGCTGGAGGTTATTTGAGCTCTCATTTATTGAACTGTAGTTAAATCATAAGATATGAAGTTGCCCAAGTCTGTAATAGAAGTCTAAAGAAAATTAGGTGAAATAATGGGTGTTTCCTTTGTTGCTTTCTTAGATGAAGATCTCTTATGGTAGAAGTAGACATATAAAATATACCTGTGTTTGAGAGATGTTTAAAACATTATGATATTCAGTGCACTTAACTTGAGCTCTTTACCACTGTTGACCAAGTAGGACATTGTTTATGGGAAAAGAGTGTCCGGCTAGATGCCGGAAGGACCACATGGAACAAAGAATGAAGAAGTGGTGATGGGGCAGTGGCAGTGATGGGCTGCAGGAAGAGGAGAAAGGAAAACCATTTTATGAATTAGCAAAATTTGGGTCCTAAGTCCATATGTGCATAAGTAAACATTTTGATAAGTCACTCTCTTTACTGAAGCACACATTTCCCAGAGAGAGTTATTGAATATTATATGCTATGTGAAAATTGAGGCATGATTTTTGTTTTCAAGGTAGTAATTTGTAATCTATATAGTTCTAGGCATTACCATAATTATAACATGACAGTAATAGTACAATGCTGATTTTAAAACAAAAGCAATTGACCTAGATACAGTTACCCTTAAAGCCATAACATCATCACATTCCAGAAATACTGGGGAATTGGCAATGCCACTTAAACTACCTAGGTTTTTTTTTTTTTTAATTGAATCCTTTTTTGTGGGGGAGAGATGTCTTTTGGCTTTCATACTTTAGAAGGTAGAAATGCAATCATTGCTTTTCTAAATGATGCTGGACACTTGGTACTTCAGCTTTTATTTGATACATTAGTAATCATACAGTTTACAGCATCTAGATACATTCTAACAAATTACTGGAAGGCCAGGCCTGGATCACTTGGCTTCTTTCTGTAATTACCCTTTTTATAATTGCTGAGCATTTTAATTTGGTATCATGGACTTTGGAGTCAGATAAACCTAAATAGGAATTCGAGCTTTAGTACTTATTAATTGTATGACTTTGGACAAAATGCTTAACTTCTCTGTGCTTGAATTTCCTCATCTATGTAATAGAGACACAGTGTAACAGGATTACTGTAAGAATTAAATGAGCTAAGCTATATCAAGTACTTATCTCTAGATCTGGAACTTAGCAGGGACTCTATAAATATTCTCCCATTCAAAGTAAATGGTAAATTGCTTGGGAGGTTAAACTGTATTCTAGTAGATACTCTGAAATTGTAATTACTGCAATAAAGGAAATAGCCTTTATTTGAAAAGAACTTCAATTTGCAGTTAATTCAGTACAAAAGATTTAAACTAGTTCCAAAGCTTTTCATTCTTGAAACTTACTCAGAGAAAAAGATGTGCACGATTTTTATGTTTAATCCATGAGACTTCATGTCGAATTAGATCAGGAAAGAAAGTCCATGTTTAGAGAACAGCTTGAACCTTTGTCAGTGACACAGCCATTCTAAACTGTAAATCTCTGTACTCTGTACAGATCAATGATTTCCACACACTGTCTTTTCTCTTTTAGTAAAAATCAATCTACTAATAGGGTCTTAAATGTCCTTGCTTAATTATGGGGAAGTTAATGAAATCCCGCCTCTTGTGCATTCTAAACAGAAGCACTGTAGTGAATTATTCAGATCTGTACTTTCTTAAACTGGCCTTTCCTACAATGTACTTAAACTGCAATAATTGATCACCTTAAGTTATTATCTTTTATCCTGGCTAGCATTCATCTGAAAAAAAAGTGCAAATTTGTTTTTCACACTTGATATAAAAATGTTATCTAAGCCAAAATATAATATTTGCCTTTCAAAAGCTATGAAAACTGATGCTTTTGTAGTAAGCTTTATTCTAAAATAATACTAAAGTTAACATTTCAAATCCAGGTATTATAATGAAAACTTAGATAGAAAAATGGATACAGCCTCTCTTTAAGTGTCAGAAATGTGAAATTGACTTTACTTTCACTTCCAAAACAATGAGGATTAACTGTGCTGAGAGGACAATTTCTTACCTTATTTTACAAACTCTAAATAATTTTGTCATAAATAACTCCACTCCGCACAAATGGGCTGATCATCTCTAGAGTTCTAGGATGAGCCCATGATTTTGAACATAGAATGGAAACCGCCTGATTTCATATGTGTCTGTGTCATTTAGTTTGCCAAAGTGATCGGTGACATCATAAATTCAAAAGTAGAAAAAGACTTAGGGACTTATGTTTTCCATGAGGCACTACCTGGAAGTTACATTATGTTCAGCCACCCCAAACTTCCTTCCCCAGAACCTAACTCTTTTGGGCCAGAGTATCAAAAATATCATTTTTAGTTTAAGGAGCTATATTTTCATTTCCCAGATTTGCATAGTCCTCCAAATCCTACATATCTTTTAACAGGGCCACCTGCCCTGTAAAGCTAATACTGATGATGACCCCAGTTGGCCTGTGCCTTTTCCTTTTCTGAAAGCCCTCTAAGCTTGTGTAGCTGATACCATCAAATGTAGAACTCTTTTCTCTTTTCATCACACATTCTATGATAATCAGCTAATACAGTGCTTTACATAACGGGAAAGTGTTTTCATATCTCACCCCATTGAAGCCTCCCACTGCCTTTGGAAGCAGAACATGACAGGTATGACTAGTGACATTTTACAGTTTAGAAACGTGAGTTCCACAAAGACAGTTACTCCTCTAAGGTCACACTTCTAACTGAAACTAGTGTCCTGGCACTCTGTTCCATCCCACATTTGCTTTGTGCATAAGTCTTGTCTTCTGCCCAAGTCTGCTGACTCTTCAAAGACCTTTTCTGATACAAAGTCCACATTTCAAATTCCACTTAGGAGACACTGAGATACCAGTTCACTCACATCCTAGAGGAGCGACATCCTATAGGTGAGCCACATTTCTAACTTTAGATCTTTTTTAGTGGTCGTTAAAAAATAAATAAAAAGAAACAGATAAACAGGTGAAATTAATTTCAATAATATCTTTTATAAAACCCAGTATGTCTAAAAATTTCAATTCCAATATTAATTGACCATGGTACTCCCCCCACAACCCATACCTCTCATGCTCCTTGACATTCATTCATGAAAACCCTGAAGGTCGCTAGCTCGCTCTGTTTCCACTGCCGGTCTCCTCTCTGAGGATGGGGCTCCTGACTTCCAGTCTGTTATTTACAGCCACTCGTAAGGAGTCCAGCACAAGAAAATATTCAGTAAATATTTTTTAAATGAAAGCCTACTGATACTAGTAAAATAACATCTCCATCTGTTTCCTAGTGATTTTCAGAATACAGCATGCTTTTCATTTATATCTCTCATTTAACGCTGACCAGTCCTCACGAGTTTACAAGATGAAACTTTGGGAGGTTATGTGACTTTCCACATGTCACATAACTTGTAATGGGTGGCACTGTAGCTCCAACCTGGGTCCATCCTGATACTGTCAAATTTTTGTGCACAGTGCAACAGAAGCCTGAGTCTGGGGTTCACATTTCTAGAGAAATGAAGACCTGCCCTTTTCTTATTCACTCCACTCACTGAAGAAAAGTCAGAGCTCACTTTTATGAACTTTTATTTTTGCTTCAAATTTCTAGCTTAAGGAACATATTTCACAAAAGTTTGTGTCCTGTGTTCAGCTACTCAGCAGCTGTAAGATTGTATATATTTTCATAGGAACAAAGAGCATGTGAACAATTGATGGAACCGGTTAGAGTCTCCTTGGGTTCTTCTCTTAAAGACATCCCAGTGGTTCTCATCTGTCTGTTGAGAAAACATCTTGTATCCTTTGGGTAAAGGTACTGATACATCCAAACAGAATGTGGACTTTTTTGATACCGTGAGGAACATCTGACCAAACAAGACTATGAGATAATTGAGATGATTTGTGATGCTTTAAAATGTTGTGGTTTTATTTGCTAATCATGAGTATCATATCTAATCTATCAACTTTATGTTATAGTCTTGGGCATTCAGTAACATATTAGAGAAACAGCCCAGTCTGGGTTCAGTCTTTCCATAAAAGATCCCTCATTCTGTGGCCACACATCAATTTATTTTAAGAGTTAGGATTACCCTTTACCAGAGCAATGGTGAGAAATGCCTTCATTTCTTCCTAACCTGGGCAATTCCATTTTGTTTGGTAAGTATTAGTCAGTAGATTTTTATAGCATAGAGGAACTAAAGGTTTTTATTTTTTTGTTTTTTTGTTTTTGGGGGTTTCTTTTACAAATTAATTGAGTAGTTTGAAAGCATGCTTTTTGTGTATTATTATGTTGGATTATTGATGTTAATTCATTCTCTGGTAGAATAGAAATGAAATAATAGTAATTTTTTAAAAAAGTAAATTTTAGCCCTGTTAAAAAGGCCATTATTATTTGGTAGAATGTCTCCAATACCATTCTATTTCATATTATTCAATTTTTTCCTCTTTTGGATAGAAGTTCCTATTCCAGATATAAGTTCCTATTCCAGATATAAGTTGCTTATTAATAAATTCCAGATATAATCCAAGCTTGTCCATGGTCTGGATCAGCTCCTCTTTCCATAGCTTCCTGGTGCATTCCTTTATCATAGCACTAAGCTCAGTGCATTGGTATTATCAAATTAGGATTTGCCTTCCCTGCTGAAGGAAGCTGTGTCTTACAAAGTTTTGTAACTCCAGTGCCTAAAACTCTGCCTAATACAAATAAGAGCACAACAATGGCTTGGTGAGCTAAATTAATAAGAAGCTTGAGTGTGAAGGAATGATGCAAGTCAGTATTAATCCAGGAGAGCTATCATGGCCTAGAAAGGGCCCTGAAAGAGTTTCCTTGATGAATCGGCAAGAGGGAAGGAAACAGTAATTCCTTTTACAGCAGTAGGCTCACAATTTTTCTAGAGTTCACCCCTTAGTGTGATGTTTTCATCTGCCCCAGCCCTAACGTTTCTGTGGTACCAGGGCTAACAGTGATGCTGTGCTCTGTGGCCCCCTGCGGTCCCATCGTGAGGATTGATAGTGTGGGGCCCAGAGTACCTCAGGCTGCTTTTATATGTCCTGAGCAGTGGACCAAAATTTATACGAACAAGCATTGAATTCACTCATTTATTTAAACACCCTTTAAATTTTTCAGTGGTATATTAGATTGGCTCAGATCTAGTGAGGCCATGTTAATAAAGCCACACCGTGTGTGCAGGGAGATGACCTACTGTATTGCATTGCCTGGTGGCTCTGATGCGATGTGAGGAACCCAAAGTTTTTCTCTTCCGTAAACTAATGTGTCTAATGACACATTTCTTACGGTAGTACTTTAATGTTGATTTTTTTCTTATATATTTTTTAATGATCGTTTCCTCATTTCTCCTTAACTTTTCTAAATTAAAGATGTAATCAGATGGATTCTCCTTCTCCAGATTTTGGAGCATCTTTATTTTCCCGCAGCAATACTCTAGGTTCTGTCCCTCCACATTTTCACTATTGCAAATGCTGCCAGTGTATTATTTTGATTAGAAAATTACAGATGCCATGAAGAAACAGTTACTCCCTGCAAAAGGAGGATGAGGTTTTAACTGTTTAAATACAGCCTTCCTTCTCAGAACCCCCTAGTTTTTGAATTTGAGCCCTGATGAAAGTAAGCAAGAGACTATGGAATAAGACTGAAGAAGGAAGCCATTTAATTTTTGTGTAATTTTGATGAGATATGTACTCTCAGAGATGTTTCTTTTTTAAATATATTTTATTGATTATGCTATTACAGTTATTTTTTCCCAGTTTTTTCCGCTTTACCCCCCTTCTCCTGGTACCCCCATTCCTTCCAGCAGTCCCCTCCCTTTGTTCATGTTCATGGTCATGCATGTAAGTTCTTTGGCTTCTCCATTTCCTATGTTGTTCTTACCCTCTCCCTGTCTATTTTGTACCTACCAATTGATACTTTTTAATTCTTGTACCTTTTCCCTCATTCTCTCCCTTCTCCCACCCAGCTGATAACCTTCCAGATGATGTCCATATCTGTGATTCTGTTCCTCTTCTGATTGTTTGCTTAGTTTGTTTTTTAGATTCAGTTGCTAATAGTTGTGAATTTGTTGCCATTTTAATGTTCATAGTTTTGACTTTCTTTTTCTTACATAGTTCTCTTTGACATTTCTTATAATGATGGCTTCGTGATGATGAACTCCTTTAGCTTTAACTTGTCTTGGAAGCATTTTATCTGCCCTTACATTCTAAATAATAGCTTTGCTGGGTAAAGTAATCTAAGATATAGGTCCTTGCTTTTTATCTCTTTGAATATTCTTGCCAATTCCATCTTGCCTGCGGAGTTTCTTTTGAGAAATCAGCTGACAGTCTTATGGGAACTCCTTTGCTGATAATTCTCTGCTTTTCTCTTTCTGCTTTTAAGATTCCCTTTTAATCTTTCATCTTTGGCATTTTAATCATGATGTGTCTTGGTGTGTTCCTCTTTGGGTCCAACTTGTTTGGGACTCTCTGTGCTTCCTGGATTTCTATGTCTATTTCATTCACCAAATTAGGGAAGTTTTCTTTCATTATTTTTTCAAATAAGTTTTCAATTTCTTGTTCTTCCTCTTCTTTTTCTGGCATCCATATGATTCGAATGTTGGTATGTTTGGAGATGGCTCAGAGGCTCCTTATTCTATCCTCATTTTTTTTATTCTTTTTTCTTCTTGCTGTTCTGATTGAATGCTTTTTTCTTCCTTATGTTCCAAATCGTTGATTTCATTCTTACCTTCATCCACTCTACTGTTGGCTCCCTGTAGATTTTTTTTCTTATTTCATGCATATTTACCTCCATCTCCATCTTGACCAGAAGTCCCACTTTTATTTCTTATTCGGCACTAAGGCAGCTTTAACAACATATACACACACCAGAGAAAACTAGTTGACAGCCTAAGCCAACTGATTTGCTTTCTTTTAGCACAGCAAGATGTGTTAAAATTACTAAATCTTGAAAGACTTACTGGAATTCCTGAATGAGAAATACTCCCACCCTTGATTTTTTTTCTCTTTGAAACAAAAATAGTTCTGTATTCATGGGTGAAAGAGTTTGGCAGACATGATTATAATAATGTTGTATTGAAAAAACACTTACTTTGATTGACTAAAAACCAGATGCTGTTCATGGTAGTTAAAAGCCTATAATAATGTCCTCACTCATGTGTTTGCCACACATCTATGAGATTTATAATAGGATCCCCCAAACTAAAAGTGGAGAAACTGAGAGAGAACACTTGAAAAATACTGTCCTATCTTCTGCCAATTTTCCCCTGAAACAGTTTTGCTTGGAATATAACCTTATTGAGGGCAGAGACCTTTGTTTTATAGTTATTATAAATCTTCTTTGTCAGTATACAAACCTGGCCCACTACAGGTGCTCAAAACATGTTGTATGGATGGAAGGCAGGCAGAAATGTTTTATTAATCTGCCCTGGCTGGTGTGACTCAATGGGCTGAGTGCCAGCCTGTGAATCAAGGGGCTGCTGTTTCAATTCCCAGCTGGGTTACATGCCTGGGTTGTGGGCCAGGTCCCCAGTAGGGGGTGTGTAGGAGGCAGCCACATGTTGATGTTACTCTCCCTCTCTTTCTCCCTCTCTTCCCCTGTCTAAAAATAAATAAATAAATAAATAAATAAAATCTTTGGGGAAAAAAAAAGAAATGTTTTACTAATCTGACCAACAGACCTGGGTCATGGGGGGATGCCATTTACTAGCTGAAGTCCCTAGGTAAAATTATTTAATCTCCTTAAACCTCAGTTTCTTATTTGTAAAATGGGGATATAATAGTACTTAACTTCAATAAGGTGTAGAATAGTATTTGGTTATTATTAGGGATTATTAAATTCAGCAAGTTTCCTAACTGCCTATTCAGAACTTGACCACCATGCTGTTAGTGAACTTGATTAAACATGGGCAAGTGTATGCATATATTTATATCATCAGCTCAGTCGTTCTTTATTGCAAAATAATAGAAATTGAGGAGATGTTATTTGGATACTGATTTCTATTAACTCCACTGAATTAGATTCAGCCTTCACTTTTAGGGATTATGAACCGGAAAAAATGAAGTAAAAACGTTTTCCAATATGAATATTCTTGTCTTTGGAGGTTAGCCCTGGATCTCAGAACAAAAACAAATCTGTAGTCATTAGTTACTGTATCTCATTTTCCAAAACACATGCTTCATTGTTACAGTCTTTTACGTATAGTTTTACATGATAACTTCTGCTTTTGTTTTTTTGTTAAATCACAAAATAAGTAACCTTTGTATTCCTGATGTATTAAAATTGTCAAAAGATTCATTTTAGGAATGTATGTCAATAAGGCTGTTAGTTTGAACAGTGCATAACAGTGAAGAGCCTTTGATGAACATAATAGTAAAGCGAAATCCGAGGGTTGCCCCATTATGAATGGATTTTTGGATGTAGGAAGGAATTATTTTTAGGCACAGCATCCCTACAAACCCTGAAGCTATGTGTTTTACAAACTAGAAATTTGTGCACTAAATAAAAATTACCAGATGTCAGTGTTCGTATGTGCCAACTGGCAAATATGTGGTAGTTCAGAGTCTGGAAGAAATGATGCTCACTTCTTTGCCACTCAAACGCAAAAGGGGTAGTTGAGGTAAAATGCTGTTGAAAAAATTACAATGTATTCTGCTACCCAGAGATGTCACATGTTACAAATCGTTATCTGAAAGGCTTTAATTTTTTCCCTCATGACTACATGCATGTTTGTGGCATTGCAAATGCAACCCAAGTTTCTGTTCTAATTTATTACATTCTTTCCAGAGGCTTGTCTCATTCTCTTAAAGTGTCAGCAGACACCTTATTTAGGGAGCCAGCCCAGACACAGCAGTCCCATAAAGGTCCAATACAGAGCTAATGGATAGTAGGACTCATGGCTGTGCTCTTGCACATACCAGCATACCTCAGTAGTTTTCATGAAATCATCCAATGGATTCTCTTCTCTCCTTAGAAATTCGAGCTCAACTGGTAGAACAACAAAAATGTCTGGAGCAGCAAACAGAGATGCGAGTTCAGCTCCTGCAGGACCTGCAAGATTTCTTCCGGAAGAAAGCCGAAATTGAGACGGAATATTCTCGGAACCTAGAGAAGTTAGCAGAAAGGTTCATGGCAAAAACAAGAAGCACTAAGGATCATCAGCAGTACAAGTAAGAGAGACTTGACTCAGATTCACCTTTCCAAGGCAGTATCCTCCCTTTCCGCTAACTTTTATTGGTTTTAGAACTTTCCATTTTTGTCTGATAAGCTATTGATTGGCATATCCCCGTAGATGAAAGTGACCATTTCCATTTATGAGCATCTGTTTATCACATTTTAAATTAATAGTATTCTCTTCACACTTTTCTCTTTCCAATAAATACATATTTGTGAGTAACTTTATATTAAAGGAGATTATAAAGTTTGTATTCTTTATAAACTTCTTTTTTTAACATTAAATTTTTTTTTTTATTTAATGAATTTGAGAGAGAGAGAGAAGGGAGAGAGAGAGAAACGTCGATTTGTTGCACTTATTTAGGCATTCATCAGCTGCTTCTTGCACGTGCCCTGAGTGGAGATCAAACCCACAGCCTTGGCGTGTCAGGTCAGCGCTCCAATTGAGCTGCCCAGCCAGTGCATCAGCTTCTTGATTACAGAAAACTAGGAGTTGGTATCTACTACAGGTATATGTTTCAATGGGCAAATTTTAAATTGCCAGTTGTTCAAGCAGAGACCTCAGGATTTCTGCAGTGATTTTAAATGAAAAAAAGCAGTAAGAGTTGCTCGAGTTTAGTACCCTCCCCCGCATCATGTTTATGGTCATGCAGTTGAGACTGACTTAAACAGAGTCTTTGGTAAAATGCTTAGGATGGAATGTAATGAAACTGTACATTAATTGTACTTCATTTGTTTAAAAAATGCCTATACAGTTTTCTGATAATGAAATTTATAATAAATTCTAGAGACAAAAAGAGATAAGTGTGCAGACAAGTCCAATAGCATACACAGGTGCTGAGACAGGGGTGAGTGCAGCGTGTCGTGGGCCTACCTGACAGAAAGCCTGCCCTCAGTGAAGGTGGGAAGGGAAGGTCAAGGACAGGTCCTGGGAGAAGTAAGATTTCTCCAGGTCATGGGGGCCTGTGAATCATACTCAACAGTTTGGATTCCATCCTGAGGGCATGAGAAGCCTTTGGGGAGTTTTAAGTAGAAGGATGACCAGTTCAGACCTGCATTTTAAAACTAGGATGAAGACCCTGGATAAGATTGTGCACTGCATGGCACTGTCATCAAGAGAGGGAGCCCGTATAGGGGCTTGTGCAATAATGGTGTGAACTAGCAACTCTGCAGGTAGAAATAGACTTGTTTAGGAGATATTAGAAAGGCAACACAGTCATTCATTTCTGCAAATGCAGTGGACTGGATAATCTGAAAAACACTTCTGCTGCAAAACTCCTGGAAATTCCAATTGAAATATAGTAGACATTCTTTTAAATATATAACTGAACTCACAGGAAAGAAAGGGGAAGTCCCAAGGAAGAGAAAAGGAAGAGGGAACTGAAAACCAAATTGGCAGCTGTATCTACTCTTTAGTCCCACGTGGGAACAGAAGATGAGGGCTGGGCAAGGTGAACAGCTGGCTTGTGGATTTCCCACCACCAACCCTACCATACTGCATCCCAACCTAACATCAGAACCCATAGAACTACTATGTCAGTGAAATGATAAAACAGAAAACCATCCACCCACCCACAATGGACAACAAGGAGACCTGTCTGCTCAGCCTGGCTCCATATTGGAGGGAGATTCAGAGATGCCTGTCTTTGCCTTCATTGTTGGCTTTGTAGGGGGTGGGAACTGTCCTTGGGGTTCTTTTGCAGAAGCAAATGCAAAACTACTCTGCATAGGGAATACCTTTGTAAAATCCTCACCTGAGGATATGTTTATTGAGAGAGAGAGACATCAATCTGTTGCCTCCCATATGTACCCCAATTGGGGATTGAACCCACAACCTATGTATGTGCCCTGACCAGGGATTGAACCCACAACCTTTTGGTATATGGGATGATGCTCCAACCAACTGAGCCACCCAGCCACCCCCCCCCACTCCTGCTTTTTCCTATGACTTTATCCTCTAACATTGGTCCAATATAGAAATAAACCTTAGTGATGATTTCCAGGGCAAACAAATATTAAATGTGCAGACAGAGACTGGAGCCAGTACTATATTCACATTTATAATAACTCTTCCTTTTTAAAGTGATTGCAAATAAGAAGACAGTTCACTCATCCATTCAGTAAATACTTTTGAATGTTACCTTCTGTGTTCTGTACTCAGTAACTGGCTATGAACTGAAAATATGCACAGGCCTGTGTGCCTTAGTCTAGTCCCTTAGTGGATAGTTGCCACTTTCTGTTTCTTCTGATTTATTCACTAGTTTTCTTCAAAAGGTAAGCAACTTTGGATTTTCTTTGACCTGAATATGTTTATTATTGAATATGGTTCTGGAGATGGATCATAAGTCTGCAGAAAGGACAAACCAGGATTAGGAAAAACTCAAAGACAAGCTTTATTAAACAGTCAGACAGGTAATCATTTTATAATATATGTAAATCAAACTATTATGCTGTACCCCTTAAACTGTTACAGAGATGTATGTCAATTATATCACAAAAAAACTTGGGGGTGGAGAGTCAGACCCTGTTTGAATACTGACTCTACAGTGTGCCTTTCATAAAGCTACTTAACCTCTCTGAGCCTTTGTTTCCTAACTTGCACAATGAGACTTTATGACCATTAAATGAGAAACTTGACAGAGTTCTTGATGTGATTGATAGCTGGCATGGGGTCTACACACAATATTTCTTCTCCTCTTCACAAACAAATACTAAATCTTCAGCTATAACTTTACCAATCATTTAAGCTGGACTTTTAGAGTCTAGCTCTTATTTAGTTTGGGAGGCTTATTGTATAGAATGACCCTTGACCTAACATTGCTGCTTCATAGCGCAAAGACAAAGGGTTGGATAAGACACCCTGACACACCAGTTCTGGGAATCTATCCAAAGAAACCCAAAACACTGAGTTGAAAGAATATATGCATCCCTATGTTCATTGCAGCATTATTTAGAATAGCCAAGTTGTGGCTATTCTAAATGTGCCCAAAGGCTCATCATTAGACACGTGGATCAAAAAATGGTGGTACATTTACACAATGGAATACCACACAGCAGAAAGAAAGAAGGGACTCCTATCCTTTGCAACAGCATGGATGGAACTGGAGAGCATTATGCTAAGTGAAATAAGCCTGGTGGTGAAAGACAAATACCATATAATCTCGCTTAAATGTAGAATCTAATGAACAAAATAAACTGACAAACAAAATAGAAACAGAAGCATAGGAACATGGAACAGACAGTGGTGTGGTGATAATCAGAGGGAAAATGGGGTGGGGTAGGTGGAGGTGAGCAAAGGGGGCATAAATGGAGATGGAAAGAGACTTTGCTTTGGGCAATGGGTGTGCAATGCAGTGTACAGATGATGTTTTGTTCAGTTGTACACTTGAAACCTGTATGGTTTTGTCAACTAATGTCACACCAATGAATTCAATTTAAAAAACATAATGAGAAGAAAAAGATTCTCTGGCACAAGCTTTGGTGTTCAGCAAATCACTGAGCCTTGCTAAGCTCAGTTCTGTCATTGATGGAGGGGACATAAAGAATCTCTGCCTTAAATGGTGGTATAAGGATTAAGCAGAGTCTGTGTGTGTAGGCTTCAGCCTCCGGATAAAAAGAGCTAACTTTATATAGCACTTACTATGGACCTAAGGCATTTAGGCTAGCATTTTAAAATGTATTAACTTAAATAATCCTCATAATAATTTTATGAGAGAAGTACTATTATTTTATCCATTCTACAAATGAAGTAATGGAGACACAGAAAAATTAAATAATTTGGCCAAGATCATGTAGCTAGTAAGTGGTAGTTCTGGGAACCGAACTTAGACAGTATCAATATGTATTCCATCCTCTTGACCTGTGACCTGCTTCTTATAATAAGTGCTCAGTACATGGTAGCTCCTATTACTATTACTACTAACTACTACCACTATTATTGTTAAGGCAACAACAAGTATTTATTCCATGAATGAAATAACAATTAATGCTTAGTGTGGGCAGGGCACTTAGGAAACAAAAAAGTATGAACTGTTCTCTAAGACTTTATGGGCCATTCCAACATAAAGAATATACGTAGAAGTTAATATAATAAGACAACATTTACCTCTTGGGCTGGGTGCTTAGAGAATGTCAGCGGAAAGACTCTGTTGTCTGCCGTAGAACCACTGCCCTTCGCCTGAGTGCTCGGAGGGAAAAATGGGGTTCTCAGGTAGAGGCAGTAACTCTTAGTGTGCCAGCTGGGACAGCGGGCAGCTTCCCCCGGGGGTACAAGTGCTAAGCCTCTAAATCAGGGGTTTCTTCCCCTACACCCATTCTTACCTCTATCCTCTACTTCCTCTTCTTTTCCAGAGATGGTTTTGATTTAATGCAGTGTTAAATCCTGAATCTGAGGGACTTACTGGCAGAAAGATCCCCTTCATGATTTCTTTCCTAATTTAATTAATATTCAGAGTTATAAATGATCATGAATAATAGGAGGACAGCATGTTTCATAAAATGGCACTTGTGTTTCTTAGTCAGGATAAACATCCTATTCCATTTTGCCATTTCACAGTTAGATTTTAATATCAAAACAAATAAACACATAAAAATTGTACTTTGAATTTTTTTTTTAAGTAGCAACATCCTAATTGGTCACTGTTTTTATTCATGGTTTTTCTTTAAGATTTTTTTACAAGTCTTTTTTATAGTTTCTAATTACTTTTAGCTTTACTATCTAGAATAAACAAGGAGCAGTCAGAAAGCTGAAATAGTTTAATGGGCTTAAACAGGACATGTGGCAAGTTATAAGCCAGCAAACTTCTTGGTTCTATTCACAAGCCTTGAGACATGCTGTAAAGTTCTGATTCTTTGGGGGAGGCTGGAGGTTATGTTTCAGGGGATTAATAAATAGCCCTCAAATTTATGTTCCATGGCAAGCATACCTAGCCAAATCTCTTTTCCAACAACAAACTGAACATTCAAAACAGACTCTGTGTGCAGGGGCAAACCACAGTCTGTCTGTGAGACAGTAGTCTATAGATTTTTATGTGAGCATGAACTGCTTTCTTTAGTGGAGTGTTTAAAGCTGAAACTGCCTGAGTACTCTGTATGGTAGGGCCCCGTGACCCTTGTCCAGAGAGTAGGTTTTGACCACTGTTCTTGATCCAAGTTTTTTCTTTCAAGCCTGGGAAATTGCTGGTTCTGTTCCATCACAGCCTAGAAGGCTGTTCTGCTGGCTGTTGGGTAGCCTGGTGTGAGCAATACCCAGAGTAGAAAGAATAGCAATAAAACCTGTCTCCTGTGGCTGCTAGTGTGCTTCGGTATCTTCCCTCAGCTGATTGGGGCAACTTGGAAATTGATGTTAATTCTGTCTTTCTTCACTTTCTTAGGAAAGACCAGAACTTGTTGTCTCCAGTGAACTGCTGGTATTTGCTCCTGAACCAAGTGAGGAGAGAAAGCAAAGACCATGCAACCTTGAGTGACATCTATCTGAACAATGTGATTATGAGGTTCATGCAGATAAGTGAGGATTCCACCAGGATGTTTAAAAAGGTACCCTCCATCAATCCTGCCATACTGTGCTTTCTCATAACCGCTGCGCCTATAACCATGACTGAGAAGGGGCTCATGGGTTGATTGCTTAATTGGACTCAATAAATATTAGGTTAAAAATGAATTAATATTTTAATTAAAAGTGAAGCCTGTGCAAGCATACTTGTAGAGTTAAACCACTGAGTCTGTGACCCAAACAATGTGAGCAAATTTGGGAAATGAGAGGTGTCTACCAGTTGTACCTCTGTCCTTAGGAATAGACTGCCTGAAGTTAGAAAAAACAGACCAGAAGGAAAAATTCATTTCACTGTTTGGGGCTCACTCCTGATCAGAGACTTGTGAAGAACAAGATAACCAGATGTGCTGCTCTCTCAGGAAAATGTTATCACAGTTTCTTCTTACTCCCACCAGACCAGCAGCAGAGGCGGTGATAGAGTGACATGGAGAAAATTCCACAGGCCCAGGAAATTCTGTCCCTCACATACCAAAGAGCTTGCTCCGTCCCAAATCCATTTATTGTTTCAAGGAAGAAGAAACTTAGCTTTTAAGGCTTCTTATCCTTGTTACTAGTCTTAGCCAGCTCTCAGCAATTTTTTCTTGTTTGAACATTTTTGTTGAGAATAATAACAAAATTGGACTGTTTCCTGAGTAAGAGAATGAAGCTACTTGCCCAATTAGAGTGGCTTTCAGTTTTTATGTTTGTAGGACAAGAGTTCTTCCCACCCCCACCTCAGCTTTGTACTGGTGGTGTTTGGTGCCTATACCAGTATCTGTACCTCTATTAAGTAAATAATTATTAGTTTCATAAAGTGGGGAAAAACTCAGCTTGTGGATTAATGACATATTTATGTTTCAAAGGGGCCCCTTAAAACAAAGATGTAGTGTTAAGCAGGCCAGCTGGAAAACTTCTTAGTCATGTTTGATGTATCCATATTAGATTTGATTTCTGACCTAGAAATGGAATTCAGCAAACGCCAAGCCATCATTTTGCTCTAGTTAGTAAATAGTTGGAAAAAATGTTTCAAACAAAGGAGAAGTGTTATAAATTTAGAACTAACACCCAAGCCGTGTGGCCTCAGTTGGTTGGAGCATCATCCCATATACTGAAAGGTTGCGGGTTCGATCCTCAGTCAGAGCACATGTGGGAGACGATGGTCCATGCTTCTCTCTCTCTCTCTCTGTCAAGTCAATAAACATACCCTTAGGTGAGGACTAAAAAAATTAGAACTAAGAGCATATTAATTAACAAGAAAATAAATACAGGAATATACTATGTGTCTTTAAAAGTAGAAATGGTAAAAAAAAGAAAAAAAAGTTTAGACTGAGCCATGAAAGAGAAGTAAGTTTCTCATACATCAGCCCTTTTGGCCAAGACCTTATTTGGTCAGTTGCTTGATTTTGTTTTTCTTTTTAAGCATCTTCTATGAGCAGGAGATGGTGTTAGGTCTTGGAGAGGCCATATAGCTAAAGAAAAACTAGGCCTTGTGTTCAAGGGGGTAACAGTTTGTCCAAGTGTGGATGGTGCTGTTTGCTTCCCAGTCATGGAGGTGCTGGCAACCACTCAGCCAGGGCCTCTGCAACAAGCACCTCAACTGAGTTTATTTATCCATTTAACAAAATGTCTTTGAAATGCCTGGCTGCAGAAGCAGAGTCAAAAGGCATGTCCCTGCCTGCAGGGGACTCATTACAATAATTAACAGTTGCCGTGATGCAGAACTGTGGGAGCTTGATGGAGATTCTTCATAGAAAAGGGAACACTAGTAGTGGGATCTGTAGGAGAAGGACGTGGTCATCAGACAGACAAGGACAATGACCTGTCCCAGGGAAAGCAAGAGCATGACATGTTCAGAGAAAGGAAAGAGTTTGATGTGACTGGCCAAGGGCCATGTGGGCATTAGTAATGTGATATGAGGCTCGAAAGGACGGTCATATAAAAAAGGACTTTGTATGTCTTGCTGTTACAATTTGTATTTTGTAAATCAAAGCTCAGGGCTTGACAAAGTTGATAGAAACCTAGAGTCGAGAGTCAATGGATTTGGGTTTGAATGCCAGCCCTTCTGCTTACCCGCTTTATGACCTTCAGAGGGGATCCAGGAGATTCAGGAGAGCACTGCTCCCTCTCTAAGGGAGTGGGGAAGGGAGGGCTGGGCAGAGGGAGAAGCTCTGGGATGGCCCTTGGGGTGTCTCATACCCAGGCAAAGGGCCTCATCTTTGTTTTGCAGTCTTTGGATTTCAGTTGCTCTGGGGGCAAGGGGCTAAGTAATTTTGGGGTGAAGCAGCTCCCTTTTGTGGAGAGTAATTCTCATAGAGGGATCAACTGTGAGTTCAATAGTCAGTGGTCTGTATTCCCAGCAGTTGGAATGAGTTCCTGGCTCTTGAAGAAAAGGTCTGGAGAACATATAATAAACACACACACACATGCTTCCTTGCTTGCTCCCTAGAAGTTTCTTCTTAGTCAGATCTTCTGGGACTCAAAAGATTCACCATCCTTGGAAACTGCTGACTGATTTATAGAGGACTCCTGGTTACTTTGGCATTTAGTGGATGAATGGTCTTCTCCTGACCATTGCTGACTACTGGAAAGTTAACAGTTATTACAATTATAGGTATCAAATTCTACCTTCCTCAAGCAAACCCAGCAGACTGTGCTCCCCACCTCTCCAAGTATATTGTGGCTGGAAAAAGAAAACAAGAGAGGCAGAGGGCAAAAGGGAAAGAATAGAGGTTATTGAAGAGCCAGGTTGGCCCGTTAGGACACATCAGTGATCTGAAAGAACAAGAAACTAGAACCCACATCTACCCAGTCCCAAGGTCTTCAGGTCCCTTTGGATGACAAAATAAGACTAGTCTTTTCTACTTTTTTTTTATTCATCTCCAACCTTCCTCTGTTCCAGTTCTTCTTCTAGTGTGTGGTTCTATCAGAATGGAAAGAAATGATCAGGGCCAGGTGGTGGAATTGACATTTAGAGCTGCTCTGGAGCCCTTGTGAGCATACTGCTGTTGTTCTTCTTGGGAAAGGATTTTAAGACTTCCTCATTTCTCAGAAATACTCCGGCCTTTATGGAGACCCAGAGAGATGCTGGGTGCTTGGCAGGTTCAGCCTCTTACACAGCTGTATCTTGTTCAGATCAGTCAGTCATAGAGAATCCTTTACCAAACTGTTGTGTCAAGTAGAGTTTGGAGCAGATAACTCCAGGAATGTTTTTGTAACCAAATGGATGTAGTAATCAAGAAGACACACAGTTCTGTGCATAGGTGTAGGGAACAGCTTCAAGACTTAAATTTTTGTCACATCGGAACCAGTTACAGAAATAGCTGCATCCACTTGACGGAAAGTTTTCAACAGGTAGAAAAGATAAAGGTTTTTTAAAACAAAAACAATACCCAATTATTTAAATATTGATTATTTCAGATTTAGACCTTTAGAATTTAGAGGAAGACTGTTGGTCAGAATAACATAGTGATTCATCATTTAGGCTCTGAAGTCAGATATTGTGGGCGTGAATCTTAGCTTTGCCACTGTCAGTAGCTACGTGGACTTGAAAGTATTCAATATTTGTAAACTTCTTAAGCCTCAGTTACCATATGTGTAAAGGAGACTGATAACCTATCTCAAATAATTGCATGGAGGATTCATTAAGTCATACATGGAAAGCCACTTAGCCCAGTGTCTGGACTTAATAAGTCCTAACTTTGAGCTATTGTCTTTGTATTTATCTATATTGTATACACTTTCTCCACACACTAGTGATAATCTTGTAATGTGAGATTACATTAGTCATTATACTAAATGTGTCCTCAGTTTCAGGACAATATATGGCACAACTGTGATAATCGCATCCAGTTCATCACAAGTTATTTGTATAACTTATTATGAACCCATAATTTGTATTCCAACCCATATCTATAAGTGGACTCCGAAAAAGGCCCTCCTCACAGCATCCTTGCTTGAAGCTGAGTTAAACTTTTGGTCCTCATATTTCAACTATTAGTTGGATATCAGAGAATAACAAATACCTGCCTTGGTCAACCCCCAGTGCCTTGTGGTTCCCCCAAAGCTATTTCACGTGGGGAGCCTTAACTTAGAGGCTCATTAATTTCTCTGTTCATTCAACAGTAGTAGCTATTCAGCCCCAGGCCCTTTGTTATGTAGAAACAATGTAAGCATGGATAGACTAAGATTCTGCTTTTGAACTCTTAAGATCTGCTTTGCCATTTTAGGAGAAGGTCAGAAATCAGAGACTCCTTGTACATATGGGTTTACTTTATTATCAGTTTTCATTCCTCTCCCCAAAACCAAGGGTTGATGGGGTGACTCCGGCCCCATTTCCCAGCCCTGCGCCTGGAGTGATGAGATCGTGCTGCCTTCTTTCCATGACTCATGCTGAAAAAGAGTGTTCTGCATCTGGTTTGGTGCCGTAGCCAGAAAACGTGCAGTTCATGTGCTACACACACACACAAAGTAATTAATGTCAGCAGTCACAGTCACAGGAAAGACCACAGCCAGCTTGCAGTAATCACTTTATTTAAACACCTTATCACATGGTCTTATTTACCAATTTTGAGAATGTTAATGGAAGTATAGAGTTTAGAGAGAGCACCATAAAATGACAGCATTTGAACATGTTAAATTATCTCTGTGTGTTTTAAATTATCTTGAAGTCTGTCATTTCCCCATGGATTGTTTCAAAATTATTGGTTTTCTCCTTCTTTGGTTTGCATAAATATGTGCACAAGTATAATTGATTTTGTTTCTTTACCAGTAATAATGGCATCACTATGCTACCACTTACTGAATTTTAACTGTGCGCCGAGCACTGTGCTCTGCATTGTTGACACATTACCTCACGCACTCTCACAGCTGCCTAGTGAACAGGTGTTATCATCCACATTTCAAGGATGAGGCAGCAAAAGGCTCAGGCCGACTCGTATATATTCTTCCCTTTGCCCACATGTCTTAGATAGTTATAATGACTCTTAAAGTTCTTTTTTGGTGGTAACTGGAGATGTTACTCAGTGCATAGGTTGGAATTTCTGAGACTTGGGACACGGTAGTTCTTGGCCCTATTTATTTCTTATGAAAACCCTGAAGAACAATAGTTCTGCATAAGGCAGCAAAATCAGTCATTCATCTGCATTACAGGTTATAGGCAGGGATTCAAAGCAGCAGAGACTGGCCCCAACCCACTGAGAATTATCCCACTTTGGCATAAATGCCATAGGTTATCGGATTCAAACTCACAGGAATTAAATTAACCCACTCTGGTATTATTGATTGTGTGGCCCAATTTGAAAGGAAGGATGACAGATTACTAGTAAAATTTAGAAATTTGTAGTTATTTTTTATTTTGATCAAAACCAATCATATTCTACTTAAATACCCCAATGTGAAAGAAAACAAAGGCATTTCATGGGGGGAAATACTGTGTTTCCAATTAGATCATTTAAAGTAAGTTAATATTCAGACAGATGCTTTAATGTAAGTTAGGAAAACATGCAAGTCTACTGTAGGCCTCTAAAGCTCTAACCCTGCTTTGAAGGAGCGGTCCATACATTTTGAAAACTACTAATCTGTATATGAAAGAAAAAGAGGCTATCTCTTTTTTAATATAAAAATATATATTCATTGTGGAAATTTAGAAAATGCTAAAAAATATGAAAAGGAACATAAGAATTACTCATATAAACAAAACCTACTATAAATATTTTGGGCTATCTATGTTTAATATTTATATGATAAACATGTATGTGTAGTATACAAATGTACCTCTATATGTGTTTTACAAAATTGAGATTTCATTGCATATGGCTCAGGAACCAGCCCTTTTCATGTAAAATGTTGTTCCCATGTCTGGAAACAATCTTTTAAAAGAGGGGACTTGGTGCTTGTATATATAGTGCTTTACTGTCTGCATGGCTGTATTATTATTCTGTTGTTTGGACAGTTAAATCTTTAACACAGCTGTGTTTTTTGGTTTTTTTTTTTAGCACCACATCCCTTGAAGTAGAATTATTAGGTCAAAGGGTGGCATTAGAATTTCGTGCTTTTGATGAAATTCTTACCTTTTGCCTTTCTGGAGTAAAGATGGCTGTGGCTGTGATTTACCACTGAGTATCTGTCCTTTGAAAAATAAAGTGACTATTTTATTAGCAGAGAGCTACCACATGTGATTTAGTACGCTGATGCAACAGTAGTAAATAATATAACAGGAGGAACTTTTTCAGAGCATTTTAGTGCAATGTAGCAGAAGAATTAAATGGTGGCCTCAAGAGACAGCTTAATTATTGATGGGGCCTGGAAAAATAAGTGAGAATAGTGCAAGCTAACACTACTAGCTGGTTCTCTTGAGTTTTATAAATCAAAACCACACTCATTTCTTAGAATGATATAGGTTTTTGAAATATTTTAAGAGATGTTTTCGATGTATGTTTATAAATTACTTATCAGGATGGCTGGCACTTCGTAAGTGCTTAATAGAGAGCAGTTGTTGGTGCTGCCAAGTGACAGCAGGACATGTGTGGCTTACCTGGGTGGAAATGCAGCTGGTGAGTTACTAGGTAAGAGCATGCACCATCAGTTCAGAAACTTTATTAGACTTTTAAAGAGGACACTAAACAGATGATATATGTGTGTCACCTTGGAAAGTGATATAATTTTTAAAAATCTGATGTCAGCTAAACTGGACATTTTGTCATGCAGTGTGACATGGTGGTACCAGCACTCATGTGAGTAGTTAAGCCCATAGTTGCATTGAGAACAGTTGTTGAAAAGCACTTGAAGCTTACATATGGTTAAAAAAAAAATCTGGAGGCGGAGGTATATGGACCAAATTATTTCAAATGGATATCTCTTAGTTTAATTTTCTTCTGTTTATTTATCTGTACTTTCTGATTTTTTTACAATGAACGTATGGTATAAGACACATAAGAAAACAATTATTTATTGTAAATTAAAAAGTTAAAGAAAGTTGGCTCAGAGTACACCTGTCAGTGTTTACTCTAAAGAAATGGGGAAACCACACCCATTAACTAATTCAGCTCCAGCTGCTGCCTATTAATGGAGAATTAGCCTATTCTCCAAGTACACTTGAAAAATATGCTTTGCATATACAGTATTAGGGTTATTAAAATTAAAAAAAAAAAAGAAACCAGGGAGCTTCTGAGTAACATGGCAGCTTGCACATAGACTCCAACTGCCTTAACTCCTAAGTTGTCTTTGAAATGACTAATCAAATAGATAAATAACAAGAACTGGAACAATCCTTTCAGCTTCAAGCAGATTCCAATACTCCTTTGCTCACTCTTATTGGTTCCTACTTTACTCTGAGTAAAAGTCTATACCCTGCCTCCTTTTCTTTTTTATGCCATTTGAAGTACCCAATGAGTTCTTGGGGCATCCTGATAACCAGTGTTTTGAACTCTGCATCTGATGGATTGCTTATCTCCATTTCATTTAGTTCTTTTTTTCTGGAGTTTTGTTCTGTTCTTTCATTTGGGCCATATTTCTTTGTCTCCTCATTTTGGCAGCCACCCTATGTTTGTTTCTGTGTATTAGGTAGACCCGATTTGACTTCCTGTCTTAGTAGTGTGCCCTATTGTAGAAAAGCACACCTGTTAAGTTGTATGGGGCAGAGCCTTAGGTAACATCAGGGTGGGGCAACCTGTGTCATTGCTCTGTTGCTAAGCATGGGGGAGGGCTCGCAGAGGGGACAATGCCGCAACCTGGCTTCTGTAGTTTTGCCCAGAAGGAAGCTGTCTCTTGGCACTCCCACTGCACTTTCTCCCCATATGCCACTGGGGCCCTTCCAGCTGTTGCCCTGGTGCTGAATCCCAGAGGGGGTGGGTCTGCATGACTTCTAAGCCTGTTGTGGGCGCTTTAAGAGAAATCTCTTGAGAATCCTGCAGTTTCTTCTGCTGCCCAATCCCTATTGGTTTTTACAGCCAGAAGTTATGGGAACTTCTTCCTGGTGCTGGAACCCTGGTTTGGGTGGTCTGGACTGGGGCTGGGATCCCTTGCCCCCAAGGTATCCCTCCCATTATTCATCCACCACATGTGGATATGGGACTGCCCATTCTCATCCCTGCACCACTCTGTGTCTCCACCTGTCCTACCATCTGGATAAAAGTGGCTTCTTTAAATCTTTGGTTGTCAGAGTTCTACACAGCTCAGTTTTCTGACATTTCTGGGTGGTATTTATTTTGTAGTCTACTTGTATTTTTTGCTATGCTATAGCTGTGCATGGAGGTGAGGTGTGTGACATATTCTGTGTTTACTTAATTTTATCCACATTCTGTTTCCCCTCAAATTCAAAGTAGGTTCCTGAGGGAAAGGACCTTGTATTGTGCACTGAAACAGTGACTGGCACAGAGTAGATGCTCAGTAAATATTTATTGAATGAATAAATAATGAATACTTACACCTATATTAGAAACCAGAAATGAGTGTGATCCCCATAACAGAAAGTTCAAGGCATTTTAGCATGATCCAGTATTGACTGACAAGTCTGGATTTAAGCAACAGTATCACATACAGTCTACTTCCCAAGAGAGAGAAATCAGAAAAGATACATTCCAGGAAACCCAAAAGTACTAGGGAGATTACAGAGAAGGTGAAGATTTACAAAGCAACTCTATTAAGTTATTTTTAACTCATGGGTCACCCATGAGGTGTACAGGTTTAGGTCCAATCTTTAACAGTACACCTACCAACGACGACGAGAACTGAACTAAGGGATAGACCATTGCATGGGTTCCAAACTGGCCACTGGATAGTAACGTGCAAGACAGATCAAAATAGTGCTCTAATAGTGTCGGAACAGACCTGGCATTGAAACCACAACCCATCAAAGTCTGCCTAGAATTTGCATCCTGAATCCAACCAGGTTGATTTCCTGATAAAACAAAAAAAATCAAATTCTACATATGGTTTAAATAAGATGCAGATTCTCATAACATAATATTCAAAATATCCAGGATACAATCCAAGATTACTCAGCATACAAAGAACCAGGAAAATCTCAACTCATAAGGGAAAAGACAGTCAACAGACACCAATTCTGAATGACACAAATGTTGGAATTCTCTAACAAAGCCTTTTATTTATTTTATTGACACCATCACAGATGTCCTCCAAGAAGTAAGAACAAGCACTCTTGAACTGAATGGGGATATAGAAAAGTCTCAGCAAAGAGATAGAAGATGTAAACTAAAATGGAAATTTTAAAACTGAAAAATACAGTAATCAAAATGAAAAAACCTCACTAAATGGGTTCAGTAGCAGACTAGAAATAACAGAAGGAAGAGTCTCACTAATTTCTGTTCATTTTGAAAATAGAATGATAGAAATTATCCAATCTGAACAACAGAGAGGAAAAAAGATTAAAATAATAATAATTAGTGCCTCTGTAACCTTTGAGACAATACCCACAGGTCTGACATCCATGCCATCAGAGTCTCTGAAGGAGAGGCAGAGGAGAGTAAGTGTGTGCAGAAAAAAATATTTGAAAAAAATTATTGCAAGAAAACTCCCCAGATTTGGCAAATGAGATAAGCCTACATATTCAGGAGTATCAGCAAAACCCAAACTAGATGAACTCAACGAAGTCCATAACCAGACACATTATAATCACACTGAAAATTAAAAGATAAAGAAAAAATATTGAAAACACACAGAGGAAAATTGATACGTTAATTATGGGAGGACAACAATTGGATGAATGTGGATTTATCTACCCACTAAATGTCAGTAGCACTGTACCGATTGTGATAATCAAAAATGTCATTAGATATTAACTAATATTCCCTGGGGGGTAGGGAATTGGCCCTAGCTGAGAACTGTTGATTCAAATTGAGTCCTTTATTCTCCTAAACAGCTTTTTAAAAAGAAATATTCCAATTTGACTTTGTTTTCCATCACATGGTTTACAAATCTAGAGTAAATTAATAAGCATGGAGTAGGTTATAAGGTACCCAGACCCTAAGTTGACATAAAGAAGAGTAAAAAAATACTGTTCAGTACCAGGTTTATTTGGATTCAGTTATTTATTGGGTCGGCCAAAAGTCCATTTAGCTTTCTCCATAAAATAAAAGACATATTTTTCATTGTCACCAATAACTTTATTGATTTGGATAGGTTGAGTATATCAGCTATCTCCTGCATGGTAGAAAGTTCATTGTTCTCAATTAATGTCTCAAGTTGTTCGCTATCAACTTCAACTGTCTACCTGACCATGGAGCATCTCCAAGGAAGAAATCTCCAGCACAAAACTTCGCAAATCACTCTTGACATGTTCGATCGGTAACATCACCTTCTCCATACACTGTACAGAATTTTTTTTTTTGCATTTCAGTTGTACTTTTATCTTTCTTGAAGTAATAAAGCCTAATAAGCCAAAAATGTTGCTTATTTTCTTCCATCTTCAATTTTAAAATGGCTACACAAAAATTCATCAATTTTGATTTTTTTAATTGCATGCTGATATGACAGCTGTCACAATACAATGTAACAAAATTGTTTTTAATGACATTAAAGACAACTAAATGCTACTAGAGCCATCTTACAGGAAAAAAATTAACTTTTTGGCCAACCCAATATGAATGATCAAAACTTAATAAACCAAAAAGAGCCATATATACCACTGAATTTTTACCGACTCTTCTCATCCAAGAAGGAAATTTCAGTCTTAAGAAAATAACTGATAAGGAGAGAACATTCCTACCGTATGTCTAGGTGTCTGTATTTGAGATCAAAGTTTAAAGCAACCTGAGAACAGCATTCAGGTTGCTAGCCAACATTGCTTACTAGTTGAAGGCTATGTTTGATTCCACATGGCAGGATTCTGAAAGATTTTCAGCACCTGCAATAAATGCTGTATTAAGCGATACCACACATATAGCAAACATTTGAGTTAAGGAATTATGTGTGAAACCTTGAGTTATAACAACCCAAAATACACAGTTGTAATGAGATACTGAATATCATTACAGATTGATTGATTTTAGTGCCTTTTAAATCTCAATCAAAGAAAAAATATTTTTCATTATTAGATAAGTAAACAGAAACAGATATTTTACCCAGTAAATACTTTGTCAGATCAACATAGAAACTTACAAAAATAAAAAAAAATTATTTTAAAGAGTTTTTATTTATTTATTTATTTTTAGAGAGGGGAAAGGAGGGAGAGAAACATTAATGTGTGGTTGCACCTCGTGCAACCCCCACCGAGGACCTGGCCCTCAACCCAGGCATGTGCCCTGATTGGGAATTGAACCAGCAACCCTTTAGTTCACAGGCTGGCATTCAATCCACTCAGCCACACCAGCTAGGGCTAAAAAATAGAAAAAGTTTGACGTGGCACATATGAGTTATTTAGATTGAGAAAAGAAACAGTAATATTCAATAATTAATAATAATTATTTATTATACATGCTCCATTTTTACTTTTTAAAATTTGATAGTTTCAATTGAACAGAGAATCATAACTGGCAATGCACTGGCTATAATAAACATGCCCATAAAAATTTTGTCTCTTTTATCTAAAGATGGAGATTGCAAGGGTCAACTAAAATAATTATCCTTCATTATTTAGCAACATCTTATAACTCCACTGAGGAGTCATGCCAAATCCACTGTAACTTCATTTTCTTCCTTTTTCATTTTTTTCCTGAGCCTTACTGAAATCAGCTTTCTTTTCCAAAACAGTAAACATTCATTTTCATTATTCATTCAACAAACCTTTATTGGTTATCATTATGTGACAGGCATATACTAGAATGAGTGTTAAGGTCACAAAAGTAAGACACAAATCTTTAATTGGTAACCAAAGGACCTTATAATTAAGTGATTAAAATAAAGGAATTGCAGAAGTCAAAATTATATTATAAACTGGTAATACCACCTAGGAAAATGGAGAAAGGCTTCTTGGCGAGAGTAGCATTTGATTAAAGTCTTAAAACTTGGTGAGATTTGCAGAAGAATTAGGAGATGTGCATTCTTTTGTACAGAGAGAATTGCAAAGGAAAAGGCTTGGAGTTCTGAGAAGATGAGTGTAGGTGGGGCTCTTGGTGGCCCCACCTGCTCACCTTGTAATAGTGGAGAGTTTTAAAGATACATTAGAGCACCTCAGTTACACAGCCCACTGGGCAGGAGTGTAGCCTGCAGCCTGGTGAACCAACCCTACACGGTGGGATAACAGCTACCTGAGGCCCAGAAAGGCAGGTTAGGGAGGTAGGGCAAGAATTCTGATCCTCGGTTTGAGGAACTAGTATCTTATCATCTAAGCAATGAAGGAAGCCAAAAGAGATTTTTAAGCAGGGATATGGCGTAATCAGCCTTGTTTTTTTTGAAGTATTATGAAGAGGAAATTGGAATGGGAAGAAATTCGTCTGTAGAAACCGAGTGAGGAAGCAGTTGCATTAGTAATCTGGGTGATTATTTTCCTCTATTGTCAGAGAGCAGTTCCATACTTGTAATGATATTGCCTTCAAAAGCTTTCACACATGTAGGTTAAGAATAAATCAAATGTTTGTTGGTCTTCTATAAAAGGTCTTTTGGCAGTTTAAAACCAGAACATTGCTATTTAGTCCATTTTAATCAGATTTTCTTAAGGCTTCTACTCCTTTGGCTGATAACTGTTTGGCTTATGGGGAAAAGAAGAATGTAACAATGATTCCAAGATTCTTGGATTTACAGTAACTACGCAGACGGGTTTGGACTGTTTCCACAAAGCAGGGCAGTTGCCAGTGATGGCAAGTCACTGGGCGGTATGTCTTGCCTCCTGATCCTCCCAAGAGCTTAGCTCCACCCCTTGAAGTGTAAAGAAAGTGCTCTTTCAATACTTCTAGCTATAATTCCCAGAACAATTATCTGGGAAGCAAGGAGAATTCTCTCATTTCTTTAAACTGTGTCATACAAAGAATAGTTGAAGTTTCTGGGAATATTTAGGACAGAGAAAGTAAGCCTTAGCTAGGACACAATAGCTGTCTTCAAATATTTGAAAACCTGTCTTACAGAAGATGGTTTAAATTAACTAGCTCTGTAAGTCTACAAGATCAATTAGGAAGACCTAAGACTTACTTGCAATCTGAAGTCGGGGCTAGCTCAGAATTAGTGTCCTCCTTGGTTGTAGCTTTGCATTGTTCTCTGGAATGGATTTTATCCTCCTTGGTATAGTACCTCATGTACAATTAAGTATTCCATAAATTAAGTCTTGAATTATACTGAAGTGACTACCTGAGACATACTGATTTGAAGGTTGATACAAATAGGCTATTACATCAGTATTTAGAAAAATGAAGGGTGATTTCGTGTGATGAAACAAGGGTATGACTTACCCCATGGGAATTTTTTTTTCTATTCCTTAGGCTACCTTTACTTAAATTCATTGTTAATTCTATAGACCAATTAACCAGTTCTGAGATGGTGCTATTAGTAATAGGCTAAATATAGATCTTTAAAGGAAGTTTCTAAATTAGGTTAAATTCTTGACAATTGATTAATCTGTTAATTTTTGGATCTGATTCACAATTTATATATAGAAACTTTACTTGCTTTAAATTGAATGAGCATAAATCATACTGTATTGAAATTGTTTTGTTTACCTCTCTCACTGGACTATAAGGCCACTTTTCTATCTTTGGCACTTAGAAGGCACTCATAAAAACTGGAAGAGTGAATGAAGGAATGCATGAGTGAGTACATGAATGAATGAACTTTTGTCAGCATCTCTACGAATGTCAGCCTTTTCCTTACTGATTCAATGGATGACTACTAAATGAGCAGATCTCTGACTTACAGATTTGTTCTGTAAGTAGCCCCGGGATTTTTCTTGCCGCGGTGCTATTAAGACTGAAGTCATGGGTGTTCTTCACAACGTAGTCTCGTTTGCTTCACCACAGACTATAATCACAATTTACTGCAGCACACCAAAAAATACATTTTTTGCCAATCTGACAAAAACAATAGATATAATTTTGATTCATACACACTGGAAAGCTATCGTTGTGTTGGCTGTTGTCATTTTTTTTAATTTGAAAATCTAAGGGAAAAAAGGTCAGTACCTCTGACTAAATAGTCAGGTATTGCATGTTTTACAAATTCTTGGGGAATAGCAGCTAAAAATCACTGTACTAAAGAAAGTACATTATTATGATAATATGAAGAAATTGTTAATAAATCTGTTATTAAATTTTAGTAAGGTTTAGCATATTGAAAAATAGTCTGAAAATATATTTCTGATATATTTAATTATATTATAGTCTGAACCAGAGTTTGATAGTGCATTCTGATTTTAATTGGATATATTTGTTTACATCAGCCACTGCAGGTTTATGGCTAAGTGATTATCCGTTTAGTGATACTGAAAGGTATTTCCTAACCGATCACCATTTTGAGTAGAGAAATAAACCCTACTACGAAAAATTGTGTTTCTTAAAGAGTTAAAGAAATGCAAGCTGAAAATAAAAATAGTTGTGCCACCTACTTTCCTCCCTGTAGGATTTTAAATTTCACTCATGAGTTACTTAACCTGTCTTTTCAAGTGCTTTTTACACCTGGGAGGTCATGAGTGGCTCTGCTGTCTGCGACTTTGCAGTGTTCGGATAGACCGCTCCCAGGCTGAGCAGAGCAACAGCAGACCTTTTTCCTCCTGGATGCCAAATGCCGCATCTGCTTAGCAATTACTTTAGTAAATATTCTAGGAGATGCCCCAGATAGTTCCTTTTCAGATCAAGTTTTGTCTTGTTTCAAAAATGGATTTCTGGTTCCCCCTGTGTCTCTGATTCCTTATCATTGTCCCAAGTTTTCTAGTGGTGCGGGGTTTTGTCTGAAAGGATATTGATTCTTTTTCTTCTTGGGAATGAAGTAGATGGTGAGGCTAATTCCATCAGCTGATATTTAGTTGCATATTTTAATAAGTACAAAATCATGTCCCTTGACAGATAGAAGGGAAGTGTTCAGAATCACTATAAATATTATCCAGAAGCTTCATTCCGGCCATTAAACCCAACCCAGCCCTCTCCATTAGGGGTTTTGGAGGATGCTGTTGACTCTGCCTTCAGAGTTTACATGAATCAAGGGAATCTGTTATTGTAAAGATACATGAAAATGAGCTTTGGACTTAAAAGCACATGATGGGGAAGTATGGCCTGACCCCTTTAACTAGACTTTACATCTGAAACTCACCAATCGTGAGACACTAAAATCATTTGAAACCCTCTCATTAAATATTTAATCTGGTTTTCCTTTTTCTCTTTTATTCCCACTGCGACTCAGCATAAGGTCAGGATTCCTTGACTAGTTGTCACAATAGATTGACTTTAAAAATACCTGTCAGAGGCCAGAGGCCCTCTGAATTGGTCATTTAATCCAACCACGGAGATCACTTGACTGATTGCTCAGGGTACTCCTTTGTTGTTGTATTATTATGCTTCTATGTCTGCCTTTCTTTATCTCCTTTCGGGGTGGTTCCAGGAAGCAAGCCTGCAGGAACCAATATCCAGTGCAGCGTTTGTTACAGTGTTCTATAGAGAAAGCTGTTGGGTCACACCTGGCTCCTCAGTGAGACTGTGAACTCTGGAGGGCGAAAGCCACGCCTTGCTCAGCTCTGGGTCCCATTCATCCCACAAACACATGTAGACCACCTAGTGTGCCAGGCACCAGAGCAGGCCCCGGGAGTACAAAGATGATTTGAATAAACTCCCTCGCTATCAAAGAAACAAGGTTTCTGAAGAAGAAATGTAATGAGCGTAATAATAACGCATAGTGTCAGTTTCAAACTCACCGTGTGCCAGGTTTTGTGTTAAGTGTTTATTAAGGACCACCGCAGTAAAACTGTGGCATAGACACTGTTGGCATCTTCATTTTGCCATTGATATAACTGAGGTCTTACATAATTATTTAACTGATACACAGGCTGGAACAAGATATTTTAAAAATAGGCAGCTTGATTTAAAATTTAAACTCTTAACCACTAAATTATGTAGCCTAGGAGTGGTGATAAATGGATACTGTATTATAAAATCATAAAGAAGGTAGGGTGTAATTTTTTTATTTGGGGCTCCAGGCAAAGTTACAAGAAAGTTTTCACAGACTAACATGTAGGATTGTACCAGGCAAGAGAAGGAAGGAGAGTCCAGCAAAGGGGATGACTTGGGAAAGGTACCAAGACCATCAAGCAATTTATGACCAGACTGGAGGATGTGGTTGGAGATTTGTGGAATATAAGACAGAGTAGTTAGGGGAAATTATGAGTGAGTGAAAAAAAAAAAACAATGAACTCTATTCTGAAAAAAATATAGCAAGTGTTTGATGGGTTTTAATCAAAGGAAGGACATAATTCAGTTTTTGTTTATTTACTTTTAAAATTCTAATGACATACAGAAAAACGGATCAGCCAGAATACATAGCACTGGTGACTTCTTCAAGAAGCAGAAGCACAAGGGAGTGGGAAGAGGAGAGAGGGGGACAAGGTACATAGAACAAGTAGCACAGACAGTGGGTAGAAAATAGACAGGGGGAGGGCAAGAATAGTGTGGGAAATGTAGAAGCTAAACAACTTAAGACACATGGACATGAACTAAAGGGGGGGAATGTGGGTGGGAGGGGGTGTGCAGGGTGGAGGGGAATGAAGGGGGGGAAATGGGTCAACCGTAATAACATAATCAATAAAATATATTTAAAAAAAGAAGCAGAAGCAAGCTTTGGGTGAACCCCAGATTATGGCTTTAGTGACCCTGTTGTCCTGGCAGCAATATAAATTTACTATAACCCTTTAAAGACCCTTACAATATGTATTAAGGGTCTTAAAATGTCAATTATTTTACCCTAGTAATTTCATGTCTAGGAATTTGTATTAAGGAAACAGCACAAAATGCAAGAAAAACCTTTAGACCAGCATTTGTGATAATAGTTCAGAGTGTTAAAACTTATTGGTGAAATTGAATGAATACGTAAATAATTGAATGATTAGTGGGAAAGAGTGGGACTTTTGGAAACCATAATAGAAGAATGGTTAATATACATTCACTGGGTAGTTATGATGAATTTAATTAAAATGATGGTTCTGAAAATTACATAAATACATGGAAAATTTTATGGCAACTGAAGAAGAATAGAAAAAGATTCTGCATCAAATACATCAAATCATAATGGTGATGGTTTTGTCCTATTTTTCCAGTATTCTTCAGGATACTTAATTTGTTTTTACAATAGAAACAGATAAAAACTTTGGAACTATTAATTTTGTACTTATGTTTGAGATGTCTGAAATATCAAAGTGACAGATAATAAATAGTAAACAATTAGAAACAGGCTTGGTATTCAACTCTGGGTTTACACTTTGGAGACATTCAATAAATGTCACCTGAACAGAAGTTCTAGTCCTGGCTGGTGTGGCTCAGTGGATTGAGTGCCAGCCTGAAAACCAAAAGGTCGCCAGTTGGATTTCCAGTCAGGGCACATGCCTGGGTTTGTGGGAGGCACAAAAGGCAACCACACACTGATGATTCACTCCCTCTCTTTCTCCCTCCCCTCCCCTCTCTCTAAAAATAAACAAATAATATTTTTAAAGATTTTATTTATTTTATCTTTAGAGGGGAAGGGAAGGAGAGAGGGAGAGAAATATTAATGTGTGGTTGCCTCTTGTACGTTCCCTGCTGAGAACTTACCTGCAACCCAGGCATGTGCCCAATCCACTGAGCTACACCAGCCAGGGCTAAATAATTTTTTTTTTTTTTTTTAAGAAGAAGAACAAGTTCTAACCATGTTTTTTTCCTTTTGGGTCAGAATTCCAGAATCCTATTGAAATGAATTAGAATTTTTACCATAATCTGAACAAGGCTTACATTAATAGAGGCAGAAAACTCTTCCCTTTTTCAACCCCATACCTGAAGCTGTTGAAGGGGATCTCCTTTCTGTGCAAAAGTAAATTTACCCAGCCAATCTCAAATAACATAGAAAATACTTTATTTCAGACATATATCATTTCATAAAGTTACTTTTTCTCTTGTACAAAGAGAACATTGATTGCTTTCTTTCCTTCATGCCCCTATCATTTTCCTTACTCTGCAGGTCTTGTTCAGGGGTCAAGGGTCTACTCTCACTGTTGTCAAATTGTAATGAAATAGAATCCAAAGGCATATTTAACCTCCTGAATTTTGATGGACTTTCGACAATCCAGATATTTGCTAACCAGAGGGTTTCAGTCCATTAGTTTAGTGTGCCAGTGTGCTGTGTGCCTCAGCAGGCGGGTTTCAGTTTAAGATTGCTTCTTTGGGGTGGGGGGGAGTGTAGAGTAGCATTTAGAAGAAGGATTGTTTTGCACTGTTAACAGTAATCAACTAGAGACATGCTTAAAGTTGGGGTGGAGGTCAGCATGAAATGATCCTTTCATTCTTTCTGTGCCCAAGGACAGGGACCATGACCCCAGCACTCAAACCGGGGTGATGTTTCCAGCCCAAGTATCTGTGAATGCAAGGGTGTGTGGATTCATATTACATACTTTAGTCACATAAAGTAGTGCTTCAGGGCCCAGTCTGGTTCTTTAAAAACCTTTGCAGACAAAGGGGGTGGTGGTGGGCAGGCAAGGTTAATTTCAAAGTTATTTACTGCACCCTGGAGGGTTTGGATTGTGATTCAAAGCTAACAAATAGGCAGGAACTTTGGTGAAGGGTCATGAGGATAGCTGGGGGACCTGCCTAAAAGGAGCTCCTCCCCAGTTTTTCACAAAATCGAAAATTCCCACTGGGGTTTGGCTCCATAAGGGTCTCTTCCCTGAGCTGTGTATATGTTATCATACTGGCCTGAGGCATCTGAAACATAAAAGTGACAATAAATAGAGCATTAGAAATAGGCTTGGTATTCGACTCTGGGTTTATTCATTTTCTAGGGGATGTTGGATTAATTCATCTAGTACCACTCGTGGTGTAGGACCCTCATGAAAATGAACATAGAAAGGTAAATTTAGTGTACAACATGGCAAGGAAATAGGGGTGTAAGAAATGCCCAAGGGCTGAAACTCACTACTGGGGGCTCTTCCAAATCAGGAGTCACTCAGAGGGGGAATCTAAAGGCCGGAGCGAGGAACTTCAAAATCAAATCAGCCTGTATCTGCCGAACACTTCCTATGGGGAAGTCAAGAATTAAGTGTTCAGAGACCAAAAGAAAAAAAAATACAGTGTGGCCTTCTCACTCAAGGGTATTGCCATTATCAACAGTGTCTGGGGGGGAATAAATACTTATAAAATTTACAGGATATTTACTTTGTGTTAGGCACCATTCTGAGTGCTCTGTGTGTGCTGTCTGATTAATGCTCTCATCAACTCTGTGAGATAGGTACAAGGACAGTGTTCATCTTTTTAAATATATTTTATTGATTATGCTATTACAGTTGTCCCATTTTCCCCTTCATTCCCCTCCACCCTGCACACCCCCTCCCACCCACATTCCCCCCTTTAGTTCATGTCCATGTGTCATAAGTTCTTTAGCTTCTACTTTTCCCACACTATTCTTGCCCTCCCCCTGTCTATTTTCTACCCACCCTCTATGCTACTTGTTCTATGTACCTTGTCCCCCTCTCTCCTCCTCCCACTCCCCTATTGCTAACCCTCCATGTGATCTCCATTTCTGTGGTTCTGTTCCTGGTCTACTGGTTTGCTTAGTTTGCTTTTGTTTTAGGTGTGGTTGTTAATATCTGTCAGTTTGCTGTCTTTTTACTCTTCATATTTTTTATCATCTTTTTCTTTGATAAGTCCCTTTAACATTTCATATAATAAGGGCTTCGTGATGATGAACTCCTTTAATTTGACCTTATCTGAGAAGCACTTTATCATCCCTTCCATTCTAAATGACAGCTTTGCTGGATAGAGCAATCTTGGATGTAGGTCCTTGCCTTTCATGACTTGGAATACTTTTTTCCAACCCCTTCTTGCCTGGAAGGTCTCTTTTGAGAAATCAGCTGACAGTCTGGTGGGAACTCCTTTGTAGGTGACTGTCCCCTTATCCTTTGCTGCTTCTAGAATTCTCTCCTTCATTTTAATCTTGACTAATATAATGATGATGTGCCTTGGTGTGTTCCTCCTTGGGTCCAACTTCTTTGGGACTCTCTGAGCTTCCTGTACTTCCTGGAAGCCTATTTCCTTCACCAGATTGGGGAAGTTCTCCTTTATTATTTGTTCAAATAAGTTTTCCATTTGTTGCTCTTCCTCTTCCTCTTCTGGTACCCCTATAATTCGGATGTTGGGATTTTTAAAGATGTCCTGGAGGTTCCTAAGCCTCTCCTCATCTTTTTGAATTCTTGTTTCTTCATTCTTTTCTGTTTGGTTGTTTCTTTCTTCCTTCTGGTCCACTCCATTGGTTTGAGTCCCAGTTTTCCTCCCATCACTATTGGTTCCCTGTATGTTTTCCTTCATTTCACCTATTGTAGCCTTCATTTGTTCATCTAATTTGTGAGCAAAATCAACCAATTCTGTGAGCATCCTGATAACTAGTGCTTTGAACTATGCATCTGATAGGTTGGTTATCTCTTGGCCGCTTAGATAAATTGTCTCTGGTGCTTTAATCTGTTCTCCCATTTGAGCCATATTTGGTTTTTGTTGTTGGTTCGGGGGCATTTTTTTTTTTTGGTCTGGTCGCGGCTGTTACCTGTGAGGGGCAGAGCCTTGGGTGTTCCCTAGGGTGGGGCAGCCCAGTCGCTGGGTTGTGATGCTGTATGTGGGGGTTGGGGTCCAAGAGGGAACAATGGCTCTTGCTCCACTCTCTCTTGGATTCCAGTCCCTTCCACCACTTCCCCTTTGCCTGGATTATCGGTCTGGACGAATGGTTGTCGGACTTCCATACAGTTCAGTTTTCTATCAGTTCTGGCTGTTTTCTTGTTTCTAAATCTTTGTTGTTCTTAATTTTGGTTGTACAAGGAGGCACAGTGTGTCCCACCTACGCCTCCATCTTGGCCAAGGACAGTGTTCATTTGATGGACCTGGAAACTGAGGCCCAAGGGAATCCAAGGTCTTCGAGACTTAAGAACCAGGCATTATGACTCCAGAGTCCTTCTAAGCATTATGCTATATCGCCTTCCAGGCAAAATTTTTGTATTTCAAGATGTGTGGGGAAAGGTGAAAGAAAAATGTAAGTGTATGCTTGGTGGAACAATTTGTGATACATTTCTTCCACCTCATTACCTGAATTCACGTAAAATCTAAAATATACAAAGAATCTTCTGGTTTGTTCTAAATATTTGACCTAGGATACCTTGGAGTGCCCTTATCTCCCAAACCTGTCTTTAATCGGATCCTTAATATTCTTGGCTTGTGGCTAATTGGACCTAAGGAGTTTTTGTTTTTGTTCTAAACTCTTAGACAAGAAATATTTTCACTTTGGATTTGCTACCTGAAATATGTGCAGCTGAGCAGTTAGTTACTTGCTGGCCTTTGATACCATTAGAGAGTTCTGAATTGGTGGCCTGGATCCTTGAATGAAATCTGATATCGAAATAACACCAAGCTGAAATCACAGGAGATTGTAGTGTAATATAAACGGTCAGAATAACCAAGATTTAGGGGACATAAAATGAGTTTTGTTGGCCTCATTTGCTCACTTGTGACTTTGCTTTCACTCTTGAGAGATTCTTAACCCACCTCTTCACATAACAGGGACACAGCAAACATAAAATCTCTAACTTCAATTTAGAGATTTTAGAAGTTATTGGAGCTTAATAAATAGCAGCATCCTTTATCATGAACGATATCAAAGTTCAGGTAGTTCTCTGATGTCGTCTTCCCACACTATGCTCTCTAACAGGAATTTTCGCTTCACCACATGCGGCCTTTTTGGAGGGAGGCCTGACCCAATGCAATGGCCTCCTTCATAGCTGGACTGTGTTTCATCAGAGCCCTAATGTTTTCTTAGGAGTGGTCTGTGGGCCTTTTCTTTCTGCCTTCTCACCAGGGGCCAGGCCTTCAGCAAATATAGTAACTACTTCAGCTATTGCACAAACACAGTGGTTCGGCTCGTATACAGACTCACTTAGCAAGTGTTGATTGGAAGCTTCCTACAAGCCCAAGCATGCCCTGGACCAGGGTGAGGGCAAGTACCTTCTTAAATTCCACACCCCACATGTTTCACTTGCCTCATCCTCGTCCTGGCCTTGTGCCCAAGCATGATGAAGGACACCGGGGTCACAGAGCTGATAAAGATATGACCCTTAGCCCTAATAGTGACAGTCTAGTGGCACACATACAAATGAACCAGTGAATGTTCTTGTTAGTGTCTCAAACTGTAAATTAAGTCTCTCTGCACATTCTTTTCCAATCTCTATAGCTGACTTACAGAATGAACCCAAAACAGGAAAAAAAAATGGATATATGATTTTCTTTACTATATTGCTTACAGATTGGACTGAAAAAAATATTCAGATACTCTTCTATGAAATTCTCAGAATTAACCTAGAGAAGACTATTTTAAATGCTGTTATTTACCAACTGAGTAGAAGAGTAAAACTCTTTTTTGTCTTAATGAAAATAATTATAATAAACAGGGAATAATTATAATAGAGGGTTAAGTATGTGGACTGTAAGTGGCCTTACCACCTCATTCATTGCTTTCGGAGTGCTTTCTTAAAATTAAAGTCAGTCTAATTAATTCTTATTTTGAAAAGTGAGAATTAATTTCCCTTTTGGATTCTAACTTAGTTTTTTGGGAATCACCCTGCAAAAAACTCCTTTGTGACAACACCAAAATGGGAGACAGGATGCAGGATTGCATCTTGTAATGACTTTGGTTCTGCAGCTCAACTTCTGAGCAAGCATGATGGTTCACCCTACTTACCTTTTCTCTCTCCTTTTTTTTTAAAGATTTTGTTTATTTACTTTTAGAGATGGGGAAGGGCGTGGGAAAGAGAGGGAGAGAAACATCAGCGTGCAAGGGGTACATCAATCTGCTACTTCTTGAATGCTCCCAACTGGGGACCTGGCCCACAACTCAGTCATGTGCCCTGAATGGGAATCGAACCAGCAACCTTTTTTCCAGGTCAGCACTCAGTCCACTGAGCCGTACCAGCCAGGGCTTCTCTCTTTTTCTCTTCTTGATAAAGTCTGATTTGGATGTTGGGAGAGCCATTTAGACTGTTCATTCACTTTTTTGCCTCTGTCCAGCCTATGGTGAACATTGGTGCATATCTCTAGTGTTTGGAAAGGGCCATTTGGTCAAAGATTAGGGCATGCTGGCCTTCTGTTGTGTTATATATTACATTCTTCTATTTTTGGTCAGTGGATTTAAGATGTAAATAATTTAGAAATAAGTTTCTATTACATTTTTAAATATTCTTTCTTAATTTCTTCTTAATTACAGAGCAAAGAGATTGCATTCCAACTTCATGAGGATTTAATGAAGGTTCTTAATGAGCTGTACACGGTAAGCACATAATCTTTCTTCTTTTGAAAGAATCTTTGGTTTGGAATTATGGTTTGTAGAAATACTGCATTTATTAGAACTCATTCCAAGCTAGGGAGTTGACAGATGCTTCTTCAGTTGAAATGATGAACAAAGTGGGTAGATGCATGCTACTATATTCTTTTGCCACTCCCTCTGATTTGGAGAGAATTCATTCAAATAAATATGTATATGCAGTTATCACACATTAAAAAACTAGATTATTAGGTGTTCTAATATGCCATGTTTTTAATTGGTTGGATTATATGTAATATGTACATATATTCAGTTCTAAATATTTTATTTTGAATTGTTGCCATTCTTAAATTAGCCATTCTGGGATATGAGAAATTTAGAGTTGCTTTATTCTGGTACTTTAATTTCTTACCACTCCCCCCAACATTTCAGTTAAATTGTTTGGTTAATGATTTAGTCTATCAAAATTACTTTTGGGAGAGGTCTCTCTTTTATCAATAATCTGCTTTTGTGAATTTAAATTTTATTCAAGCTACTGCATATAATCATAAAAAATTAAATAATTTGAAATTATTTTATTATAAAACCAAAACCAATGAGGCTGTAAGTTGGAATTAGTCAAGTGCCTAAGTAAATTTGTTACATTTAATGATCATATTATTAAATACAAATATGTTTTGGAGGAATTGAATGAGTTTTTATTTTATAAGAGAGAAAAAATTGCCATGAAGCTCTCATCTTAAAAGAGTTCAGTGGAAGATGCCATTTCTTTTCTGGACACCTCAGAGGCACAATGCTCATTTAATTTTTAAATTCTAAATCCAGAATTTCTAGAAACAGTTGATACCTTTGGTTGTCAAAAATTAATAAATCACAGGCTAATAAATGGTCTTTATCATCAAAGACTCTACTTCAGTAGGTATTTTTAAAATGTGGATTTAACCTTATAACATGAGGCTTTTGCATATAATGTTAAAAGTTTCTGAAGGAGGAACTAACACGTAGAAATTATCAATTAAATTCATAAGTATATGCTACATAAAAATATAAATGTATCACACATGTACAAAAAATTGGAAAGTGAATTTCATAAGAATATCACAAATTTCATAAAAGTTTAAACTGTGGGTTCTTTTAATTAGCCAGTGTCAATGGAGCATTAGAAACACTTTAATTCACAAAACTACATTTTATACACATTGATTTTTAGGAAGAAATGGTATTTGTAAGTCAAGAAACATTTTAATACTAATTTTCAGGTTTAATTTGCCCGTAAAAAATTTTTCAAATAATCTTGTGTAATGAAAATACAAATATCTATAGTCAGAACAAATTGTTTGAGCATTGTTTAAAAAATGAATCTGATGGTTGTCATGGCATCAGAGATGAGCCTGTTGATTAGGGTCTGAAACTAGTAGTACTAGTCACAACAATAGTGACAAAGATAAACTTGATCACTGACTATGAGAAGTCAGTAGAATGTTATGAAAACTTTATCTTAATGAGAAATGTGTGTAGTGAAATTTTTCCTGGATTCAGCCTATCAAGTGGACTTAGATATTTAGCAGACTGTGAGTATAGTTGACTCAAGCAAGCTGATATTTCCTCAAAACTCTCATCAGTATTAGTCTGAAAGCCTGAAGGAGCCAGGCTCCAAGAACTAGCCACCAGAGTTTGAATAACCCTGTCAGAGTCATTTAACCTCTCAGAATCAGTTGAGGAGTTAGGGTAGAAGAGACAAGCTATGAGTCTTTAATTAGATAGCTGGTAGAGCACTTTTGAGTTCTTGGGAAAAAATTTTACTTTAACCAGAGAGCATACTCAGCTGAGGTCAGAGGTCATATTTTGCCCGGAAAACACCTTTGTATTACAGACACACATACCCTTTACACTGAAAGGTGACATTTGGTTTCTCTTACACGTTAAATTCAGACATACAAATTCTGTCTTGTTCAAATGAGATCTACCCATTATACATACTCAGTTCACATTCAGAAAATGAGAAAATATAAGGAGTATTTGAACAGTGAACCAGGAGTTGAGGGAATGTAGTTTAGATTTCTTATTCAACCATTGACCTGTCATGTACAAATAACCTTCTGAGTTGTATCATGCATAGAATTTGTACAACTAATGATTACTGAAATAACAGGTATATAGTAAGTAGCCTCAGGGAACTGAGGGTGCTATTTAATTCCCTTTTCAGATAGATATTCATTCCTTCCTTTCTGTCAGTCCTGGATACTCCTTGGGAGTTGAAAGTGAATATTCTGAGTACATGAACTTCCTTATACCAGTGGAGAGCTTTTGTATTAAATTATAGTCAACCTTAGTGGTGGGTGGCAGCCTTTTGTGTGGACTTCTTTTCCCAAAAATATTTCTCCCATAGGCCTGTTGATTATTCCAAGCATTATGTCAAAAAGGTTTGCCTTAAATAAAATATAAACACCCGGGAAGAATAAGAAGAGATCATTATACCTTATTATGATCCAAATTTTTCAGATTCATTGAGTAAAGGTTGTGCGCATCAGGCATAAAGGCCTGGGCTTATGAGTGGGAAGGAGAGGATGGTGGCATCGCAGCACCATTTGGAAAAGGAGGAAGGGTTTTCTATTTTTTTTTTCCCCCTCAACCTGGCCTTTATTTGCAGAAACAGGGCCTCTTAATAGTTTAAAGCATCCACTTGGATTCTGAGACCATAAGGGCCAGCCATAGCAGTTAGGACTAGTTGGACTTTGAGTAACAGAAACTCAAAATAAAAACATAAGCAAAATAGAGATTTATAGTGTCTCTCACATAAAAGAAGTTCAGCAATTGGAAGCCCAGGGCTGGTGTGGAGGTCCTATCAAGCCATCCAAGATCAGGTTCCTCCTAATTCCAGTTCAGAGAAACCTAGTTGTGACCTCTGTCTTTATAATTCAGGTTGGTTCCTAGAGCTAGAGCCATTACATCTTCATTCCTGAAGTGGAGAAAAGAAAGAAGGGCAAGTCCCCTGTCTCTGAAGGAGACTTACTCAAAGTCCCATATAACACTTTCATCTATGCCCCATTGGCCCAAACTTAGAACATGGTTCTACTGGGCTGCATGCAAGCCTGGAATTACAGTCTGTTAGCTGGCCAGCTCATTGCTAACCAGTTACAAATTGGGGATTCTGTTAATGTGAGAGCATAAGGGAGGTATTTGTAGGGAACTGGCTGTGCCTGTCACAGTAGCATGCTTACTTTGTATGTGCTAGTTCTTTTGCTAAGCACATTACTTGCATTATCTCATGTAATTCTCAGTGCATCTCTATGAGGTAGTTACTATCATTATCTCCATTTTATAGAAAAGGAAACCAAGGCTCAGGGAGTCTTGCCCCAGGTTGCGCAGCAAGTAGCAGAGTGGGAGCTCAAGTCCAGGTCCAGAGCCCATGCCCTTTACTGTCGTTTTATCGCTGTGCCATAGTTTCAGGAAACCATTTTCTAAAAAAAATCTCTGAATATTAATGCCTCCCTAACAACACAAAGCACTTACACAGTTGATCACCTACTCACTTGTATTCTTTTTGTCAACTACATTAGTTTCTTTAACAAAAGCATATGTGAAAAATTGAACATGTGCTCAATGGCAACCTGACTTCTTAGAAATGTTGGTTTAAATGACCTAACAGATGGAACTCATTGAACTAAAAAAATAAAAGGGTAAAGCAAGATCCTCAGACTCCCTTTCTTAGTCCACTAATTAACTTCTTTTGAATTTAACTTTTGAAAGAGAATCAAAGGAGGGTTAAGACAACAGAGTACTATGTTTTAAGAAACAAAAGTGATGGACTGGCAGACAGCAAACTTGTATTTGAATTTCAGATTACTTAGCCAATCTGGGCATCTGTATTAGTCTGTGTTCTCCAGAACCAATAGGATGGAAATATATTTATGTATTACATAAATATATTGTATATAGATACATATACACATGCAGAGAGAGGGAGGGAGAGATGGATGCAGTCATAAGCTGGAGAACTAGGTTATAGTTCCTATTTGATTCCGAAGGTCCAAGAAAGAACCAGGAGAGCCAATAGTGTAAGTTCTAGCCTAAGTTCAAGTCCAAAGCATGAGAAGACCATGTCTCACCTCAAACACAGTAACACAGAGAGAGCACGTTCTCTTACTCAGCCCTTTGGTTCTCTTCAGACCTTCAGACCCTCAACGGATTGGATGAGGCCCACCCCCATTGTTACAAAGACTGTTTATTCTACAAACATTTTTTGAATGCCTGCTACTGTGCCAGGCACTTTTAGATGTTCTGGAGAATATAGCTGTGAATAAAAACAGACCATATATACTTCCTTTCAAGGTATTTATATTCTAGTGAGGAGAAAAAGACAGTAAACAAATAAATGTATAGTACGGCAGGTATAAGTGCTAAGTGGAAAAATAAAGCTGAGTTAATGAGATAGTAAAGTATGCAGAACAGTGTCAGGTGCGTGGATTCCTAATAAATATCAGCACTTGGTGCCATCTTGTCATCGTCAGTGGGGTGGGGAAGATAGCAGCTCCTTCTCTGCCTCTCAGAGTAAAGATGGAGATTAGGGATGATAGTAACAGTAATGACAGAATATACATGGTTTTTCCTTACATTGGTTATATGTTACTTTTATGTGAAAAGAAACAGGAAAGTAACTTCCCCTAAGAAAACCAAAGCAATAGTACAAGTGAACAGGCTGTGATGGGGTTAATCACAGGGACACAAAAGGTTGGAGGGAACATTCCAAACAAAGTTTGCCTTCGTCACGCTGTCACAGGGTTCATCATCAAACAGTGGTGTAAAGTGTTAAGCCTGTCTCCTAATCCTGAAATCTCAAAAGGTATGGTAGATTTTAGTAGAAAAATAATTATTTGTTGTATGTTAGTATTTCTTTACAATGCCTTAGCCTTGCAGCATTAAATTTGGCATTTTAAAAACCAGTAAGCAAATTCTAATAGAGATTAACACAGATGACATGATAAAATCCACATGAAATTGATTGCTAATTATGTGTAATTGATTATCACACTCCGTATACGTCAGGGACACACATTGCTAAGCCAGAGTCAAGAGGTAATCCATCCTCAAGTTCCATTAAATTAAGAGGAAAGAACTGAGAAAATGAAGATTTATCCACCCCTTACAGGGAGTCAAACACATTATCTCCATTCCTTTCTTGCAGCAGCCCTATGGGGGAGGTATTCCTAATTCCAGTGTTAACACATGGAAGCTGGGACCCAGAATAATTAGCTCAGGATCACACAGGCAATAAATCTAAAATCTAAACCCAGGTCCTGCCCTGGGGCCCATCAATTCCCTACTGGACAGCTGCTTCAGGGAAAGATGTGCAAGGCAGGCTGGGGGAGGAAGAGTGGAACCAGATCTCATAGATAAAACTCATGGGCAAAATTCTTAAACTGCATGCCCCGATCCACACTCATGAAAACATGATTGAGCTTTCCAGACTGTTGATAGGGGTTACAATATGGGCAAAGCAAAATGGCTTTGTAGATTCAGCTTTTATATTAGGATATGTCGAGTTGGTGTTCCTCTTTAACACATAGTCCCTCAGCGTTAGTGTTTTATGTGTCAACACCACCTGCTTAGCTGTTTATTCGTGCACAGTGGTTACTGCTAAGACCCCATTCCTGGATACTCCATTCACCTTGGTTTCCCTTCTGAGCTCTAGCTCCAATATGCCTAACAAATTTCAATACCTAGAGAACAGAAGCTGTCCTAGTACAAAGCCAGAGACAGTTGAGCATCTTGTACAGAAGTCATTTGGGAAACATGGCTGCTGAATGCGTACAGATATTCTCTCTGGCCTTTATGTATCTTTGAACCACATATCTCTTTAAAATGTTAAAATAAAAAGCTAATTATTTTTTTAGAGGGGATGGGAGGGAAGACACTGTTTATTATTTCAAGTCCTTCCTTGAAAACTCCGTCTCAGAGGACTGCTGAAGAAAGCTTTTTTGGCTGGCTTTGTGAGCCTCCCAAGAACTGGGAGCTAATGCATTCTTCTATAACACAGAAACATGCCCAAGGCAAGGTTGAAAAGCCATTCCGAAAGAGCCCAGGATACTTGCCACCTCCTACCAGAAGATTTTTCTATGAGCCTCAAAGAGGTTTTTAATTTTTATTTTTAGTTAAGTATTTATTTTAGCTCAAGGGCATTTTAAGTATTTGAAATACATATTTCTGTGAAAATGAAAATACAGTCCTTTGAGATGGACTACAAAGAGGTTTGGGTCTTAAAACAAAACACTGAACAAAGAGAAATAAGGCAGAAGGGATATGAAACAACTCCCAATTTGAAAACTCCTTTGGAATACCACATTCTCTGTGATGCCACCTGGAAAACTTCTTTTTTAAAGCACTCTAGAGATCTCAGGCTGAGGAAGTGTTGCTATATATCCTTGCCCTGGTTTTCTTACTAGACACCTAGATGGAAAGAAAGAGAGGTGCTGGGATTAGATAACTCTCGGCCAACTTCTGAATTCTGGTCATGGTGTTGACGAAGACTGACGTTGGAAACTAGGTTAGCTCACTTAACCTGGCTTCATTTTCCTACCAAAATGATTGGGATTGATAAAATTTCCATTGCAAGGATCTGTGAGGACAACTGTTTGGTAAAAACCTTATATGTAGATGTCATTTAGGACCTCCTGCAAATTAATGAAGCCAAGTTCTCCCCAGCTCCTGCTTAGAATTTTCGTTTTCTCTTAGAGATTTCAGTATTAGTTGTGATTGGTGCTTATGAACTACAGATAAGATTGTCTTTTAAAAGAAGTGAACAGTATGAACCGAAAAAATTTCATTTGGCTTAGATATGAAAAAGAAAGTGTGAGAAAGTATAGTTTAGTAAAAACAAAAAATTTCTAGAGAATGTTTCATATCCAGAATCCTTCTCAACAGATATATACGAGGTCTGTCCAGGAAGTATCCAGACAATATAATATGAAAAATACAGATATTTATTGAAGAAGATACAAGAAACATTGTACATAGGACAATGATGCCTCAGTCCTTGGGGAGGACACCTTCAAAGTAGGCACCTTGGGACCTCACACAGTTCTCCCAGTGTCTCTTCCACTTTTCAAAACACTCTGCAAACCTTTATTGGAATCACCATCAGCTGCCCTGTTGTATTTTCCTGAATCTCATCGACAGTCTGAAATCTCTTCCCTTTCAAAGGTAATTTTAGTTTCTGGAAAAGCCAGAAGTCACCTGGCACCAAATGTGGGCTGTAGTAGGGCTGAGTCACCCGGGTGATTTGATGTTATGCAAAAAAACTCTGCAGGAGACGTGATAGTGATACATGAGCAGGTACTTTGTTGTGATGATGCTGCCAATCACCAGTTGCCCATAGCTGTGACTGTTTTTGCCGTATCGCATCTCTCAACCAATGAAGAACATTGAGGCAGAACTCCTTATTCATTGTTTGGCCTGCAAGGACATACTCATGATGGACAAAACCTTCCCAATCAAAAACACAGTTAACGTGGTCTTGATCTTGCTGCAACTTTGCTGTGCCTTCTTTGGACACAGAGAACCAGGTGACTTCCATTGGGACAACTGAGCTTTCATTTCTGGACCATAGCCAGACATGTAGACCCACCATTCATCTTTGGTTATGACCTTCTTGAGGAAATCTGGTTCTTTGGTAGCGGTTTTAATCAAGTTACTAGCTATTGAAGCACATTGTTCCTTGTGCTCTGTTAGCAGAAGCCATGGAATGAATTTTGCCACAACAATTTCATACCAAGGTCCCGCATCGAAATCTCAGACACAGTAGTTTTTGGAATTCCCAGATCAGCTTCTAGTTCTTGCAGTGTCAGTCACTGATCTTTGTTGATTGCAGCCTGTACACATTCAACATTCTCAGGTTTGTGGTTGTTACAGGCCTTTCAGAAGGTGAATCACTTTCAACAGATTCTTGACCAACTTTGAAGCATTTGTGCCACACTTTTATTTGCGGTGTACTCATTGCATCATCCCTGAAAGCCTTCTGAATCATCAGAATAGTTTCTGCAAAGGAATGTTCAAGCTTAATGCAAAATTTCATGCAGATTCATTGCTCTACTCACTCATTTTTTAATGTGACAGCCACATGGTGCACGTGCTCACTCAATGGTGTCTATCACTCCCACTGACTAGTACAGTGAAGTTGTCGTTGTTCACGCATGCATATTGCAGCCCACTCTCCGTGGCTGCCAGGCTACATCGATGTCACACAGACCATTCTCACTGTATTAACAATGGCTGGTCTTTTTCCAGACAGACTGTATTATGCAAACTATTGCATTCTGAAATACAGTATTACAACTTTTAAGTTATTAGAATACTTTAGTAACAGATATATTAATCAGAATGTTTTTAATTGGGTAATTAATGTACTTGGCTTAGTTTATTATTACTCTATATTTAAATATACATCTAACCTTTGTCAGGTACTGTTCTAAGCACGTTACATAATTAGGTTCTTAAATTCTTCCAACAGTCTTATGGGGTCGTTGAGATACAGAGAGGTTGAGTACCTGCCCAAGGTCACACAACTAGGAAGTCTCAGACCAGGCAGAACCCCCTTTTTTTTCAGTGATTATAACATAAGGTAGACCATGTGTCCCAACAGAGAGGTTTAAGCAGAGGGCCTTGGAGACCCAAAGAGAGAATTCCACGTTGAGGACTGAGAAAAATTCAGAGGAAAATATCTGAAAATGGACAGGATTTCAGTAACAGGAGAAATGGAAAGGGGGCAGGAAGGCTTTCAACAACAAAACAGCAATGTGAACCAAGGCATACAATTAGGAAGAACACAAGGCATATTCACAGAATTTCCCTCTGCAGCTATATCTAGAGAGAGAGGAAAAATCAGGAGTTAAAAGATTTCAGGAGAATACCAAAATGAGATTATCAAGAATACATGCATCAGAAAGAACAAAGTTGGAGGAATCACACTACCTAACATCAAACTATACTATAAGGCCATAATAATCAAAACAGCATGGTACCAGCATAAAAACAGACACTGATCAATGGAACAGATAGGGAGCCCAGAAATAAACCCACATCTTTATAGTCGATTAATATTCATCAGAGGAAGTAAGCACATACAATTGGCTAAAGATAGTTTATTCAATAAATGGTATTGGGAAACTTGGACTTACAGGTACAGAAACATGAAACTAGACCGCCTTCTTACACCACACAGGAATAAGTTCAAAATGGGCCAAAGACTTACATGTTAGACCCAAAACCATAAAAATCCTAGGCAGCAAAATCTCGGACATTGCTCATAGCAGTATTTTATTGGATATATCTCTCCAAACAAGGAAAACAAAAGAAAAAGTAAGCCATTGGGACTACATCAAACTAAAATGGTTTTGCACAGCAAAGGGAAAACACCAACAAAATAAAAGGACAACCCATGGAATGGGAGAACACATTCGCTGACACATCTGATAAGGGTTAATATCCAAAATTTACAAAACTCAACATCAAAAAAAAGCCCAATTGAAAAATGGGCAAAGGCCCTGAATAGACACTTCTCCAAAGAGGACATACAGGTGGCCAATAGACATATGAAAAGATGCTCAACATCACTAATCATCAGACAAATGCAAATTAAAACCACAATGAGATACTGTCTCACACCTCTCAGAATGGCTATCATCAATGCATCAATAAACAACAAGTGTGGAGGATATAGGAAAAGGGGAACGCTTTTGCACTGTGGGTGGGAATGCAGCCACTGTGGAAAGCAGTAGGGAGACACCTCAAAAATTAAAAATGGATCTGTCTCTTGACCCAGTGTTCCCACTTCTGGGAATATATCCGAAGAAATCCTAAACACCAGTTCAAAAGAACATAAGCACCCCTATGTTCGTTGCAGCGTTATTTACAATCGCCAAGATAATGGAAGCAGCCCTAGTGTCCATCAGTAGATGAGTGGATAAAACAAGTATGGGACATTTACACAATGGAATACTACTTAGCTGTAATAAAAAAAGGAAAGAAAGAAAAAGAAAACTACCCATTACAACAGTATGGGTGGACCTGGAGAACATTATGCTAAGTGAAATAAGCCAGTCAGACAAGGACAAATACCATTTAATTTCACTCATATGTGGAATCTGATGAACAAACTGAACTAACAAGCAAAATAGAGACAGACTCATAGGTGGAGAGCAGGATGACAGCCATGGGAGGGGGGGAAGGTTAGTGGGTGGAGGGACTGCGCAAAAAGGAAAAAGGACTCGTGGGCAACAGTATGTTGACTACAGTGGGGGTGGGCTCATAAGGGCACTAAATGGTCATGGAAAAATATACAATAAAATTTTTTCAATATAAGTAAACTACAATAATAAAATGCAAAAAAGAAAAAAGAAAAGAATACAGGCATCAAAAAATGAATGGGCATCTACTCCAAAGCAGTTTGACAACTTCTTGCACAGCTAAACAGCTTCTCCTCCACCTCCCCTTCCTCCTTAATAAATACTAAGATTAGTGTTGGATTTGAGACATGAGCTATATGTGTCAAATTCCAAATCACTTTTCATTAAAAGGAAAGGATTTTATATCATTCTTTCCATTTTAGTTGATGCTGCAATTCTAAGGGTTGTAAAGCTTTTAAGGTTTTAAGATTTTAAGACTTCAAGTGTCTTATATCCTCAGCTTAAATATTTCATATAGTCAACCTTATAATTCAAATGTCTAATACACATGTAATGTCAAATACGTGTGAAACATTTCCCTGAAAAGAATTAGGTATTTGAAACTGCAGGTGACTTTGAAATTCTAGTAAATCCATTGGGCTTTCATTATACATGAGCTTTCCTGTCAACATCTCCAGCTTCTTGATCCTTTGCCACTTCTTTTGCCACTGTGTTCTGTGTAGCCTGGTAAATGTGTGTTCCGTGTGCCAACTCTTGGGTATTTCTCTTTTCAGTAAACTTGCATCTCAGTGCCCTGTTGAAATAAGGACTTTATGCACCATCTTCTCTCTCACTGACTTTTCTCTGTTGACTTCTTGGGCAAAGATTAAGATTTTTCTTTGATCCATAAAACAAAAACCACCCCTCTGCTCTCAATTTCTCAGGTGTGTGAGAATAAACAAGTGAGCACTGGTAGGGCGAAGGCTTCTTGTGGGCTTAAAAGACATGCTGGAAGGGTCAGGTGTTTTATGAATTGCAGTAGCATTCATTGTGTGCCAGTTAGCACTGCACATGCATGACATTTGTGGGTAGTATTCACATTTCTAACTAGAGTGGAGAAAACTATGGAGCATGCTAAAAGGCAAAACAAGGATTGGAACCCAGGCAGTAAGATTCCTGAGTTTAGGCATTAGAGCTTTTCAGAAATGGAACAGGTTGTCTTTTTAAGACAGGGTTCTCCATCTTCAGAGGGTGGCTGCCCAGTAAGTCCGTGGAGAAAGGTTGTGATATGTAAGGTGCTAGCATTTATAGAATGCAGTTATTCAGCATTTGTCCCAAACCTTAGAATCTGTTCCCTGTTGCTACAGCAGTTAAATGGAAAACACTAAAAGCATTGCTGCCTCTACTCTAAAGTTGTTACAGGATCATCTCTGTTGCATCTAAATAATACACACCGAATGGGCAGGAGGTGCCTTTCAACAAAGATATAAGTCCTAGAAATGCATGAGTGATAGCATCAGTGGCAGACACACAGCCCTGTCATCAATGAGCTAGACTGGTGAGGTATTTCCATATACAGTGAGGGGTGCTAGGCTAGACAGAGATCTCCACAGCTCCGTGCAAGCACAGAGCCACTCTGTGTGTGTGGCGGGAGGGGGAGGGAGGCTCCCTGGTGAAGCTCACACCTGAAATTAAAAATGAAGGAAGAGTGAGAAGGATGCATGAAACCACATTGCCTGTGCAGGGAACTCTGTCCACTTTGATCTTGTCACAGTATTAGCAAATCATTGATATGAAAATGGAGTATTAAGCTGGACTTTCTGAAAAACTTCTGCTTTTACCATTTTCTCCTTACCTTACTACAGTTGAAGGACTTGAGAGACAAGAAAGGAAAATATCTTTTGTAAAATTAGAATTTCCTGGATAAAAATGATATTTATTTCATGTTAGGAATCTCCAATGATTGTGAAGTGGGCAGAGATTACACCAAATTGTTTATTGCCATCATGAAAAAGTACCCTTATGAACTAATGAACTAGCATAAATCAACAAAGAATAACATATAATTGGATTTCTAGTAATTAGAGTGTAATGGAATCAAATAGGACAAGGACTATTTGTAATAAATAGTGGGGGGCTCAAGAAACTTCACTGAATATCAATGTTTGCCAAGAGTTCATTGGAGATAAACAAAACAAGTAACCCCTGTCTATGACTTAAAGACTTCTATCAGAAACTGCCTCTGGTAACAACTGGAAATAGAGCTAGCACAGATTAAGATTAATAAATACAGGTTCCTTGTGTTACAAATAGAAACAGTTTCTTTTCAATAGGCATAAAACAATGTCCTCTATAGGATAAATTAGTCATTTTTCTTTTTTAACATTTATTTTTTAAATATATTTTATTGATTATGCTATTACAGTTGTCCTAGTTTCCCCCCTGTGCCCCCCCTTCCCAGCACCCCCCAGTCCCTCAGGCAATCCCCAAACCATTGTTCATGTTCATGGGTCAGGCATAGAGATTCTTTGGCTACTCCATTTCCTATACTGTATTTTACAGCCCCACAGCTATACTATAACTACCTATTTGTACTTCTTAATCCCCTCAACTCTTCACCCATTCTCCCACACCCCCTCCTATCTTGCAACCATCAAAATGCTCTCTATACCCATGATTCTGTCTCTATTCTTCTTTATTGCCTAGTTTTTTAGACTCAATTATTGAGTCTCAATTGTTGAGTGTAGATATGTATTTTTTGCCATTTTATTGTTTATAGTTTTGATCTTCTTTTTCCTAAGTCCCTTTAACATTTCATATAATAATGGTTTGGTGATGAAGGACTCCTTTAGTTTTCTCTTCTCTGGGAAGCTTTTTATCTGCCCTTAAATTCTAAATGATAGCTTTGCTGGGTAGAGCAATCTTAGCTACTGGTCCTTGCTTTTCAAGACTTTGAATATTTCCTGCCAGTCCCTTCCAGCCTGCAAAGTTTCTTTTCAGAAATCAGCTGACAGTCTTACAGGAACCCCCCCCCCTGTAAGTAACTAACTGCTTTTCTCTTGTTGCTTTTAATATTCTCTTTATCTTTAACCTTTGGCATTTTAATTATGATGTGTCTTGGGGTGTGCCCCTTTGCATCCATCTTGTTTGGGATTCTCTGTGCTTACTGCATTTGCATTTCTACTTCCTTCACCAAATTAGGGACATTTTCTTTCATTATTTTTTTCAAGTACATTTCCAATTTCTTGCTCTTTCTCTTCTCCTCTGGCACCCCTATGATGCAAATGTTGGAACTCTTAATATTTTCCCACAGGTTGCTTACACTATCCTCTTTTTTTTTCTTTTTTTCTTTATATTTTATTGATTATGCTATTACAGTTGTCCCATTTTCTCCCCTTCATTTCCCTCCACCCTGCACACCCCCTCCCACCCACATTCCCCCCTTTAGTTCATGCCCATGTGTCATAAGTTCTTTAGCTTCTACATTTCCCACACTATTCTTGCCCTCCCCCTGTCTATTTTCTACCCACCATCTGTGCTACTTGTTCTGTTTACCTTGTCGCCCTCTCTCCTCTTCCCTCTCCTCTATTGCTAACCCTCCATGTGATCTCCATTTCTGTGTTTCTGCTCCTGTTGTAGTGGTTTTGCTTAGTTGGCTTTTGTTTTAGGTCTG